>JABRWK010000168.1:52140-137760 GCA_013372445.1 Hypothenemus hampei | reverse complement strand
ACCTTTGACTATATAAATATGGACTGCCAGTTGAGCCGCCATTTCGTGTTCCAAGATGTAGCGACACCGATCCCCGGGGTGGTGACAGATGGTACTAATTTTTGACGCCAAAATTGAATTTGAGTTGTTAACGTCATATTTTTTGCGTTATTAAATTTATTTCGGATTATTTATTGTCTTATTGTGTTTATTTGCGTTATTCTAGTTATTTAATATTGTTTCTTGCGTTATTGTTATTGTGTTTATTTGCGTTATTCGAGTTATTTAGTGCTGTGCGACTTTAGTGTTTAAAAATGGGCAAAACTTTATTTTGCATGAAAATGAAAAAGTATATAATATCTCAACTTTTCATTTCCTAAACTAATACATTATAAATTATAACCCCCTTTAGGGTTTTGAATGTAGTTTTATAAGAAAATTTTGAAAAAATTCCTCGAACTAAAAGTGAGTTTTACTTTCTTACCTTTGAAACTTAATGCTGCTTTTTTTCACTGCGTTTTTAGCAACCATAAGCGGCACAGTTTATCAAAATTATTTGGTAACACTTAAAACACATTTAAAAACTGAAATTTATCACTTCTAATATCACACATTGTTTACTATCATAATAATGACGGTTAAAATTAGTACCATCTGTCACCACCCCGGGGATCGGTGTCGCTACATCTCGGAACCCTATTTATCGTTATATTTCCAAGCAACTGGCAGTCCATATTTATATAGTCAAAAGTGTAATTTATTAACTGGCAATTTAGAGATGTTATTAGGGATGCATGCGATACTTCGATACTTTTGAAAATATCGATATTTTTGGGTATGGGTCTGTATCGAAACATCGAAACATTCGTTTCGATACTTTGATTGTAATGATACTCATATTCAGGTAGCGGAATCGGAAAGTATCGGCAAAAAATCGTTAATTTGCAATTAGTCAGTGAATCGAATTTCGCGCCTTTAAAATTAGTGCCGTGCACATTGACAAGTGGGATTGTTTAATATATCTTTCGCGTCTGAACTGAACAACACTATTGTTGTAACCCATTACACATTACTAGTATAACTGTAATTATTAACCATCCTAGCACTAACAGGAGTTATTTTTGTAACTCAAAGCAATTTTAGTAATAAAATCTTTTTTCCTCACGCGTATTCATCATATTTAATAGTTTCTCAAAGGTGAGCCACGCGGGCAAAAGGCTATGTTTCCTTTTTTTCCTCAATTTTTCAATTCTTTCATAGATCTCTAATATAATTTGGCTGCTACTGTTACTGATACGATATTTATAAATATCGATACTTTTGTGTCAAGTATCGCATCATATCAATACTTTTAAAAAAAGTATCATTCGATGCAAGTATCGATACTTCGTCTAAAATATACATCTCTACTAGATGTTATGCGTAATATTCGACGGCTTTTAAAATAAACGAACTGTATCTTTTCACTTAAATTAATCAAAGAGCTACAACTCTGGACCATTCTTAAAAATTTATTTGCTTACCAAAGTTTTCCATAAAAGTTGAAGTTGTTACCAATTGCAAGTCACCCTGTATATTGAGACGAACACGGTTTTAACAAAAGTGGTATGTTTGTAAAATGGCGTTTAATTTCTCTCAACTGACGATTAATAAAAATTTTACTTAAGCATGTATTCAGGCAACTGCTAGTGTATTTTTCCAAATATCATTTCATGTTTTATTCAAACAATAACACAATTATGGAAAAAGGGGCAATTTCACTTGACATCTAAATATTGGGTCGTTTATAAAACTAAGAACTAATAGTTAGTGACGCCCCTTTTAGCGTTGATGACGGCGCGAATTCTGGCTCGCATACTTTGTACTAAGTTCCTGTAGAATTTAGGTGTTAAGGTACCCGATATTTGTTGAATTGTTTGTCTTAAACCAGATACTGTCCGTTGAATTTGATTACGCAAACATTTCGCCATCATGTCGTGCCAGGAGACCTCAGGGATGTTCAAATTTCGGTTATTAACTGGCATAATACTTGATGCGTAATCTTATTGAAAAATAAAGTTATCGTCTGGAGAAAGGATTTCACTGATTGGTAGTATACTATCTTCTAAAATTTCTTGTTACTTAGTTGCATTATCGATCCTTTGTATTAATTTTTAACATGTGACTCTGCTATTGTCGCTTGGTAAACTTGTCTTTAAACTTCAGAGAATAATTATCAAATGTTTCTTTCATCCTACGTATCATGCGTTATTGGTTGTCGTCTACGCATAACTATTTTGATATCAGATATCATCTATCAAATTTTCACTCATTACCAATGATGACTGTTTGCTGGTCATTGTAAGTCTATATCACGTACCATTTCGAAATTATTAAATATTGCCACTTTTGTTCTGAAGTTAATAAAAAAATTTCTTTCGCCAAATAGATGTAAGTAATAGAATAAGTATATTTGAGTTAATATTTTTTTAGTTTATTTTGTAGAAACCAAGCCCTGACTTATGTATCCATTTGTGACAACATTCTTTTGACAGACTTAAATCGTTTGTCGTCATTCCAAAATGCGGTGATTTCTCGTAAAGTGCACTTTTACCTGCATTTTTATACATGCTGATCAGTTGTCTTTAGTCCCTCTGCTGTATCGTACAACGTCTACGGCCTTTTCCCTGCGATATCTAAAGTAAATCTGTTCACATCGCATTTGGCAAAAATTTCTACTGATAATTTCTACAATTGCAGTTCTCTTCCAAATTTTTTTTACGAACACTTTGTAGTATAGCGAAATAATTATTGAGGGATTTTTTTGGCAATTTGTACACCTGCCACCAATGTATATGCTAAAACTACTACCACTCATCAACAATAAATACTGGCAGTTTCCAACTTTCACAATAATTAGTTGGCTTGTTTTTATCACAACTTTCCCAATATTTAGTTGTCAGCAGAAATTGCACATTTTGTCATAATTGTGTTATTGTATTGGGTAAAAAATAAAATAAAGCTTCGCAAAATGATTCTGCAGTTGCCTGAATAATACTTAATAAGACAAGTTAGCTTTCAACTAAAACGAACTAATTTCATAGGATTTCATAGGATCTTTTATTCCAAAATCGAAATTTTCCAAATATACTACATATACAACGTATATATAGCCTATTACAATTGACACAGATACATAAATAATTTTTTATACGAGTTGTTTTGCGTATTAACATCATAAATCTCTATGTACATTCATTATGTTCGTGTTCATATTTGAACATCTGCGATAGAGGAAAATTAATATTTTCCACTAATGTTTTGCTTTGAAACTGGCGTTTTGATTACGATAAAATCCCTTTTTTCTCAGTTCAAGTCAAGTGGAAAGAAGATTTTTTCTAAAAAAAGTGTTGTACCGAAATGAATCCGAAGCAAACATGAGTGACGTGTAACAGAGCGATACGATCTTAATTCAAACTGGAGGTCGAGCCGTTCTAAAATAGGATTTCAGGACCGGAACGGCTTGCTTTTTGAAATTCCTGTTTCTTCTTTTCAGACTGCAAGAGTACATTATTAAGTAGATAAAACTAAAAGTTTACAAAAAGCCATACGTTATGAAGTGAAACTCTTAGGAGTGCTTCAATGATGTAAAAATAAAAGGAAAGTATGTGTTTTTACGATTCAGTCGTCATATTCTATTAATGGATGATGAAAATATTGAAAGAATTTTCTACTTTGTAAAAAAAAATTTTAAATGTCAAGATACGAATGCTTGAATAATATTCATTCGAGGTCAAATCTATGGGGAGTAAGAATATCGCGAATTTACATCACGTTGAAATATTCGACAAATGCGATGAGGTTAACGAGTTTTCCGAAAACGAGATATCACCTTCTTGGATGGAAAACCGAGTGTTTTTCTAGGAAGATTCGCCGAAGCGAGAACAAAAGGTTGAGGGCCATTTACTATTATTGATGTTAATCAAGCACAAGTGCTAGGGTAAGATAAATAAAAGTTCATGTGCGGCGAACATTGTCAATGGGCGATATACTTAACTCTTTGTTGTTTTGTGTTGCAAACATATTTCAGAACATTTCATAACGACCGCAACTTTTAGTCAAGAATGTTATAAATCTTAAAGAAATAGATGAAAAGAAAACATTTTAACAAAAACTTTTTAGAATCATACAAGATTTCTTCTTCTTCTTTCTCGTATTACTAGATTTTAAATTTCATGTTATTTTTTTCAATTACTTGGGCATTAGATATACAAATTTATCCTTTTCGACTAAGCGAGTTTTTAACGTTTAGAGCGTTATCCACCATAATCTTCTCAAAATTAAATATTTGTTGATAAGAATTTTTAAAATTTACTTATTTTTACTAAATTTAAATATATTTATTTTTAAAATTGACAGCAAAAATTCATATTAAAGTACGCTACATTAAACCATTCTAGACACATAAAAGTTTTAGAATTTATCATTTGTTAAAGAAAAGAGTTCATGAGCATTCTCGGTAAATTATCATCATCAGATAAGAAGATTAGAAAAGGACGTTTGTCAGACCATCCACAGTGAACCATCAAATGAAAATGAAGACACTAATTGAGAACTTCCATCAATAAGAACGTTTCTGACCAGATTTCAGTTTTACACCATATTTATCTCCATTACATCTTCTGTATTTTTTACCTTCTCCAAATGCTGATTATTTGATATACAAATTTTGAACAGTGATACGAATGTCGTCTTTGTCTTTACTTCCTCCTCTACATACTTGATAGTTGCCTACTCGGCAAGCCAAAGTCTGAATAAGTATGTCGTAAGGCCCCCTGAGCAATGGTCATAATTAGATAGTCTTTATTCCATATTGATGAGATATCTGTTCAAACTTTATCACCATAATAATAACATAATCTCTCGATTCGAAACATGTATAATACCAATTAAGCTCTTTAATGAATGAACGAAAACGGCTAGAGTTTTTTATTCACAATCAGTGACACTAATGATATCAATATACATATAAAAAAATATATTTATGAGTAAAAACTCGTAATAATACTGTCAAATGTTGAGGTTCTTACTGAAAAATTGAATTTATTAATTTTTTTCGGAACATTGATTCGGTGAATAAAGATAAACCTTTTTCTTTAGCCTCTTTCCAAGGAAAGAAAAAGCAACATTTCATTGAAATATCCCTCGATTATAAAATAACGAAGCCATGGAATTTGATTTATGAGAAACAACGACGATTTATTCATCGAGAGGCCATTTTTCCATTGAGATTTATGGGAAAAGTGGTGCACTCATCAAAAGTCAATACAATTTAAGAAGAACAATAACAATTCGAAGGGCAAATAATCGATCTCCGAAAATTGAGTGCTGAATTCTAGGGAGGATTTAATTATCCCATAGCCTTCCGGGGGTTCAGAATCAGACTGTTTAATGAGGTTAAATCAAGAATCTTCGCTTCCGACGGCCAGAATTATAGTATATATTGTACAGTAAGACCCTTTCCGCTCGAGTTTTACTCGATTTACTGTACGGAATTTCGAATAGTTTGGCCCCGTTTAATTCATTTCAGTGAATAATTATGGTTACTTTCGGCTTTTCAGTTGAATTTCGCGTGATAAATAGTCGTCCATTGAATGTAACAAAATATAATCATATTCCAATATTTAATGAGAAAAAAGACGAGCTTTTAAAAATAAACAAATGCAAATAGAATTTACATTTAAAATTATGCGTTTATTTTTCGAACAAAACGATTGGCCTTCCCTTGTTGGTTGGAAAATTATTAGTTTTTTTTGGAAAGGGGGTTTAATAATAAATGGGAGGCAACGTGGTCGAATTTTCCACACGAATTGCTCGCTTAAATTATGATTTATTAAAGGGAAAACTCGAAATAAGCCGAGAGCAAAATTTGACATTGGAAAATCAGTCTAGAATAGAATTTGTATACGATTGTAACAAACATCAAACATATCAATCAATAATGAATAATTACTAATCAGTCCACTGTAAAATGTTTTGGGGGAAATGGTAAATTTTTGTTCATATTCATTTTACATTCAGAAGAACATCATCTATCGAACCATTTTTGATCATAATCTATTGAGATTTTTTTTTAAAAGAGTTCTCCTGTATTATTTAAAGATCCCCAGCCGACTTCTTTAAAGATTATGTAGATAATTTGATTTAGGATCATTTTATTCAAGCTTTTGCAAGAAATTGGATTAAAAGCGGTTATTCCAATAAAAGTTTCCAGATGTTTCTTGTTGTCACTTTTTCTTAACAGAAATTGTTTTTTCGGGACATTTTTGTTTTGATGCAATCTTTATTGAACGACTTTCGCAAAATTGAGTTTCAGTTAGGTGTAATTTATGACATAAAATAAATATAGACGTCATAGTAATATAGTATGTTTCAAGTGACACAGTATGACGTATTTTTTATGTTTTTTTTTCAAAATAATTAGAAAATGATGAAAAATTTAAGTTTTTGCAGTTAAGTATGGCATGTTTTATAAAAAGTTAAAGCAGTCTTCGAAAATGAATTTCGTTTTACATTCTTCAATTTGTTTGCGTGATTATTGTTTTGTGTCCAATTACCCAAACCAGCTCGTGAATTGCTACCAAAACAAAGTAGACTTCTTCATACTACAAAACTACTCATTAAAAATATTTTCCCGTTAACTTTTTCTCAGTTCCCGGCAGACTTCTCTTCAAGACTTTATTAGTTGGTTGTCACCGACGCCCTTTCAATTTTTTTCCTGAGTCTAGGTATAGGGGAGCGCGTCCGCCGGTTACGAATAGGAGAATAGCCTAAAGGGGGAATTGAAACGTGACATTTAGCTTAGTAGTTATTACAAAATTCCAAGTGGAAGCGATTGAAGACATTACCGTGGACAAGTTCTCCAACCTAACTGCAGTATCGTGGCTAAGAGACTTAATTAAAATTAAAAATTGTATGCTACTTTGTTGAAATAATATCGCATTACCGTATCACTCCTGGAACTAAAATGGAGGACTCGCAAAACACTAGAAGGAGCTTCAGAGGGCGAACGACCTTAAGTGGACAGAGCACCCAGAGTTAAAGAGACCGAAAAATGTTCCAGTAGAGTGAAGATAAGGTGCTTCAGAAAACACAGGGGTTCGGAATTGACTGAAAAAGCCGAAACCGCAATCCCTCGAGCAAGCTCGGCTAGTGAGGTGAAAGGAACATGGAAAGAGGCGGTCAAACGGTCCAATCTGGTGCACCCCACCCCAAACAGACGGCAGCATAGGCGGCTCAATTGGACAAACCGGGCATCGTATGCACAAGCTGCCAAAACCCTAACACAAGTGGCTATCATATCTTCGCCTTGCACGCAAAATGACATAAGTGTATATAATTTGGGCATAATTTTATAAGAAAAATAAAAACGACAAATGTTCTAATTGGAATAGTATTTTATTAGATAAAACGTGAAATATTCATTTATGTCAAAAGTACAAAGATTATAGCTTCTCCACTTCAAGATACCATGTATACGTAAAGGACAAGCTGTTTCAGAGACGTAAATCAAATTTGATATTTTGTTAGTTACGTCGCTTTGTATGGAAGGCGACGACATGCGGAAATGAAACTAAAGACCAGCGGGGTTGAATCGGTAAGGAATTTGGTCAAAAGCTATATTGTGGGACTTTCGAGCGGAATTCAGGCTCCTATATTCGACGGTATCTCACTCGGAGACTGTGTAGTCATTGTAAACTATACTGATACAGAGACCGGAGACTGGCTGAAAAGTTGATTCTCGGAGAATGAGGGCCCACCTGTGCGAGTGGGTCAAATTAATTTATGGATGCCTTAACTCAATATAAAATTAACTTACATCATAATAAAAGTATCCCAACTGTTTTGATTGGGGCATGAACTAAGGCAGCCATAGCCATTAACTCAAGAACTCAAGAAGAAGAATCAAGTAGCTAATAAATAATACTCTTACTGCATGCAATGTGCCAATTTGGACTATGTATCATGCATATTGTAAGCCCATCCCAAGCCGATCATTACGAAAAAGGGTGTCCCTTGGTTTAACAAAGAACTGGAAATAGTTATATTTATTGTTAGAGTGAGAAAAGCCCTTAATAAAGCAAAATACATTAGAACTCATAGCAACTGCTGCCTTTTAGGGGCTAGTTAAAGTAAATCAAAATTCTCTTCATATCAAAGACAGAAAGAGGTGGTGATATCCAAGTAAAGGATTTTAAACTTTCAATCTGACGTTATTCATTTTTTAAAAAGTTTATAAAACTGGTTCAGTTCATCAAAGACAGTAAAAATATGCAGGACCAATGAACCGAAATAACTTTGTATTGCTTACAAATTAGTGAGGTGGATTGAAGTGCTATTGGCTAAAAAGAAATATGCAATGAGTGTCTTGCTGGACATTGAAGGGGAAATTTGAGAACATCTCGTACAATGTCATTAGGGAGTCTATGCCTAATAAAGACATGCCTAACGTGATTAATGGGTGGGCACAAAGTATAGTAGCTTTACAACAGGCGGGTTGTTATGGTGTTTGGAAATATTCGTTTGGGAAGTTTCTTTATAAGGGGTCGGTACTTGAGTAAATCAATTACTAAAAATCCTCTTTCTACTAAAAATCTCTAGAGAATGACGACTAAATATAGACATGCGAAGCATGTGATGGATAGGATAAAATCGGAAAGGACAAAACAAGTACTGGTAATGAATAAAGCAAGGCTAAAGTAACGATTGATCTGCTTACAAAGTACACTTGGACGTAATCGATTACATTTCATAATCGATTATTCAAACGATTGCCAGTAAGCGTGACTACAAGTAATCCTCTCTGACGATTACCAAACACTCACGAACTATTACGAAAAACTGCTATACACAATTTTTTAATTTATATATTTAGCATTATATTACGGGTGTCTTCTCTGGCTTCTAGGATAAGAGTAGTGAGCACACACCGGTGTCGGAGATGGCACTTGAGAAGTAACAGATAGACACCCGTATCTATCATGATGGTTTATTATTATTTTCTATATTACTTGTTTTGATAATTTTTGTTCATTAATTTTCTTACTATACAGGGTGGCTACTTAGTGTGAGGAAGTAAAATATCTCAGTAAATATGAGTTTTAGAAGAAAATGTTTCATATAAAAGTTGTTGATTATTAAAAGGTGAATATTTTAAAATTATTTTCAGTTTTACAGGGTCCGTCATAAAAATGTGGCAGTACAAAATTATGTTTTTTTTAAATGGAATCCCCTATTTTTAATTTCATTTTTGGATTCCTTGTCAAATTTTAAAGTCACTTTATGTAAATTGCCTTAGGCCTAAAATACAACGTTCCCGAGTTGTTCTGGAAAATTCGAAAATTTTGACAGCTGCACGCTTCCACGGAAATCGGTGCTGTGCCCTAACCATTGTGAATTTTGTACTCAAATTTCTAGGGTTCCAAAAGGACTTAATAAGCTACCTTTTGACGTATTTGAATTTCAAAAAAAGTCTTTCACAACTCCCGAAATATTCCTCCGAAGTTGCATGACTTCAAACCTCAATAACTCGCTTATTTCAAATGGAATGCCCCAATTTTCTCGACGGCATCGTATTCAGAATTCAAAAATAAAATTAAAAAAAAAATAAAAAAACAAAAAATAAAAAATAAATAAAAAGAAGAAATGATAGATTATAAATTCATATTTTTTGACGTACCTCGTATACAACTTAAAATTATTGGTATTTGATAGTTGTATTCTGGGTTTTAGATTGTGTAAGACTTTTTATGAAAAATAACTTTTTTTCGTAAAATCAAAAATAAAAAAGTTTCTCATATTTTTGAACATATGAGGTTTTTCCGAGAAACGCCTCAATTGTAAAAATTGAGATTAGAGAAGTCCCGTCTGACAGGAATTTAAAATTTAACTACACCATTAGATTCTATAGTACATTAGCAATCTAAAAAAAGCCTTTCTTACAAATTAATTTACTTTATAATTAGAGAAAATCAATTTTAAAATCTCAGTACTCGTTTTTTGTATACTACTAAGTGTTGAAGTACCAAGATTCTAGACTAATCAAAACAATGATTGCACAATCTGGCTAATTTTAATACCCTCTTTTCGAAAATTAAATTAAAAAAAATCATAGGAATACCCCATTTCGTCTTCAATTTCTCATTGTATTTGGATGTTTGGATCCCTTGTGAGCACTCTTACGCCACAACCATCATCATCACAATCATAACATCATGGATGGTATCTAGGATATGCATGTGCTACACCAGTGGGCACTATCTTTATGTTTGCTGAAAGCCACTTCTTATTATAATTTTGTAAAAATAAATTAAATTATATTTATTAGTATTTTTCCGTTTTACCTTTTATAGTTATTGTCGTCGCTATGAAAGGATCCCAAAACTTGTTGTTTTAAATGCAATATTTAAGATAATTTTTGGTTGATTATCTTGTATTTTATTAGCGACCACTTTCCGAACCGTTTAGTCGAGTTATCGACTCAGAGATCAACCGAAACATTATTACCTAAGATTATTTGTATAGTACATATGTGATATTTGTCTATTTGTTCTGTCATTTCTTTTCTTTATTATTTGAACAATCTGTAAAGAATAAGACAAAAAACCTTACGCGTAGAATTTGTAAATAATTTGTGGCAATCTTACAGCTCCACTTTGACATTTTCGCATAGGTATGGGCATTGCAATTTAATTTCATAGGTTGCGGTTAGACTTGAATTATTTGCCGTCGCAGCGAATTGTTCGTCTCGGTCTGAGGAACCCTTTATGCTTCAGAACTATATTGAAATCTTAGATTATAGAAATACATACAGATAAACAAAATATATAAATATTCTATGAGAGGTTAATAGGATTTGCGGCAAGGAGATCGGCTGTTTCTATAGAGATAATTCGGGATTTGTTCCCAATTTTTATTGACTGTTGTTTAATTTATTTTTACAATTAAAAATTGTCGTTAGAAAACGAATCACAAATTACTGTATTAAATGTAAAATCCGCTTCAAATCTAATTTAAAATTAAAATTTTTAAATATAAAAAAGTTCATTTTTATATTTTTTTTCGATGTCAAAATTTATTGAAAAAAAAAACCGATATTAGTAAATTTTTATAAAGTCGATCTTAGGACAGTTCCTCTTCGCTCCAGCTCCTATACCTTCTTCACCTAAACGTGGTTATTGGACTTTGTCCACATACAGGATGTTTTCTAATTGAGTATCGATATTTCAAAGATGGTTCCTTGTTTTATTCTGAACCGAAAAGTTATTTAAAACATAAGGAGAAAAATTATTCCTGTTTGCGATGTAGGGTGTTAAAAGTGAAATGCTTTTTCCCCTTTTTCAAGTTATTTCTTATACATATTTCTCAGGGTAAAGAATTCAAATTTGGTATACGGTATGTATGTACAATCTCCAACCTCAGGCTTTATAGTAATTTGTCATTATCGATAGGATGTTAGTCATTTTTTGGGTCACTACTGATTTTACCCACTTGATCTTTTTTCTGTTGCACCACTAGTTTTATTTTTGAATTACCTGTGCTATTAAGAAAATACTTCCCCTCTCATATTTTTTGAATATCTGGTTTCGTTTTCAAGTTACTTTAATTCTTTCAATTTCAATTTTTTTACACTCGAATTCAGGTGGGTAAAACTGGAAGTGAACAAAAAAATTATAATATTCTCATATTGTATATGTACTATCGTAAGATCTGAGGGTAGAAATTGTTGTCATACCACATGTCAATTGAATCCTCTTCCATGAAAAATGTAGGAAATAAATTAAAATAAATATTTCAACTTTTACACCATGTATCTCAAACAGGATCTATTTTCGATTCCATGTTTATGAAGACTTTTCGACTTCAGAATAAACCAGGAATCACTCTTTGAAATATCAACACTCAATTAGGACATGCCTTATATGTATGTGTATTTATACGTCTATGATTGCAATTACCTCACAAATGCCACGTGAAATCTCAAACGTTACAACTATTATATTCTGATTTTCCCCATATGTATTTCCAGCGGACGTGAGCTTGTTATATTCAGAGAATAGGGGCAATTTTAATAGGAATTAATAATCAAGAGGTTGGAATAAATTTAATTAAAATTCTATTGCTGAAAAAAAACAAAAATCGCTTGAACACGTCAATTATTATTTTTTCTAGACGTAAAACATACAGGGTTTTAAATGTATCGTTTGCCAAATTGACGTGACCAAAAGGAGGGGTCATTTGCTATCTCTTCAGTCTCAATAAGTCATTCATGACCCCACGGGTTTATTTTATTTCAAATTTTTATTGTATGTTTTGGAAAATCCCAAAATTGAACATTTAAATTTAAATAATAAAAAATTGTTGATATAAGCTCCAAATTCTATTGTAATTTTAATATGTAATGTACACTCAGGTGCAAAAAAAAACGAATTACTTGCATTCTTAGGTTACCTGAAATAGTATTTTCTCTTACATCACTGGTCCGATTTCAAAGACTTTTTAAATATTAGATCGTTTCCGAAGAAAAAGCTTGCATATCAAACAAAAAAATCTTTGAAATTGTGGTGTAGGAGAAAATAATATTTGAGAAAATATTATTAAAATATTAAAAAAATGTAGATCATTTTTGTTGCATCTGAGTGTAGTATTGTTCTACCAAAATCAAAATTACTTGCAAGTAACATCTAGTTTTCTTCTTATTAACTTAGAAAGTTTTTGGGAGAGGTACTTAACTTGACATTCCAATAAAAAAAAATAAAAGCGATCGTGATTTTCGAATTGTTTTAAAAATTCTTTAGTCAATTTCCTTTTCAACTGCATACAATATGCCATAACAACCGTTTAATAGCTTCACAAACTCGTTCCTGATTAGCTGGAAATCTTAGATGGCGCCCGAACTCATGGGCTGAGATTATTACTCATCAATTTCTGAGACTTGATTTAAAAAAGAATAAGTTATCCAAAAACTGATATTGTACGTTAACCAAGACAAAATTTAATCGTAAACTGAATTGGTCGTAAACCGAATTGATCGTAAACTGAATCCGTCGTAAACCGAATCGGCTATAAATACCATATGATATTCCTCTAATGCAATGTATAGATAACCAACTTTCTTGATAGATATTGGGCCAAATGTATAATTCGTCTCCGAGTGCTTTTCCTCTCAATTTTTAAATCAATTCTATTCTCACTACCGTGACATTCAGATCGGCGACACGACACTTCGTCGCGCTGCAAAATGTTGCTAGATATGCACTACAGGTTGCGATGCAGCATTTCGTTGAACAGCAACATTAATAATTCTTTCGTTGTGTTCAGTTTGATTTACAATAAGTATCAAACCTAGAAGTCAATAACGCAGTTACAACATTTAACATTAATTTCTAGTTCTAATTCATCATCAAGTACTGATGATGACATGTTTATGTTACTTATGTCCCAAGAATATTAAATATAAAAAAAAGATGTCGCAAAGAAAATTGAAAAACACGACTTATTCAGATCAAGACTACATGAAAGAGAATCTCATATTCTCTTCAGAAAATTGCAAGAAGACGAAGTGAAATTTTATAAATATTTTAGAATGACGCCAGCAAAATTTACTTAACTAATCGAAATTTCAAAAGACCTAAACAGAATACAAATTTTGAACAGGCCGTATGAAAAATTGGCAGTTTTTCTCAGGTTTGATTTTTTATATGTATGAGTAGAACTGTCAAAACTTTTCTACCTTGTGGCAAACTTATTAAAAAAGTAGTTTTAGAAATAGAAAATTCCACAGAGATAATATTGATGTCTAAAAATAATAGCACCCTACCTTCTAACTTTTCGATGGGGTTTATTCAGCCTTAGAACACCTCATTGTATTAATTAATATTTTGAAATTTTATTTTTTTAAGAGTTTCTATGAAGTTAAAATGTGAATTTTATTTAGATAGTTAAATTGAATGAATGTTAAAAAAATAAATACCTGAGAAAAACTGTCAATCTTTCATAAGGTCTAACACTTTGTTTAAAATTTGTATTCTGTTTAGTCAGTGGCGCATTTAAAATTTCAATTAGTTGAGTAAATTTTGCTGGCGTCATTCTAAAATATTTATAAAATTTCACTCCGTCTTCTTGTAATTTTCTGAAGAGAATATGAAATTCTCTTTCATGTAGTCTTGATCTGAATAAGTAGCGTACCTAATATTTTCTTTGCGACTTTTTGCCTTTTAATCTTGAATTTTCGTAACATATAAATAAATACCTCATCATTATTACTTTATGACAATTTGACGGATTTTATTTCTAGAATTGACAATTAGTGTAAAAATTGAACACAACGCGACAATTATTAATGTTGCCGCGCGACAAACTACCGCATTGCAATCTATAGTGCATATCTAGCGACATATTACAACGCGACGAAGTGTCGCGTCGTCGAGTTGAGTGTCGCGCTAGGGAGAATCGTTTCTTACTATTACACGATATGACACTTGCTTCTAAGCTCATGGTATTTTCCAAAAATTGCAAATGCCAGTACACGATATTTGCACTCGAAATCGGAATTTCCATCGTTATCGGGTCATTTCTCATCAAAGTGATAAAAAACAAAAGTTGTTATTTTTTAAAATAACTGCAAAAATCGAACATTTTTCGACTGTACATGTTAGCAAGCAACACACAATCAATATCCAATGATTACATCATTTGCTTTAATTAATGCATCAAAGTTTCTAGAAGTTTCCACATTTTAACAGTTACTATTTCGCAATTTTGTCAAAAAAATTTTTACTACGATTTTCACCGCTTCAGGAAATATTGTCATCCTATGGCAACTTAATAAAATGCACTTACAATACTTTAAACAAACAATACGATAACAATATTCAGAAGCCATTGCCTCTTGCTGATAACCAAAATTCGGCTACTGCGATGCTCGTATAGCAATAAATATACAATACAACAAATTTCTAAACACGTACGTCAGGATCAAATGGGAACCGATACATTGTAATATTTTTATTTTCCTTCTCGTAACCTCTTTACTGCACACATATTACACATTTTGAAATTGTTTCAAATTATACTTCCGCAATTCAAATGACGAATATACGAACTACGATGGAATAATATTTAGGTAGGAATACGACACAAAACGTTGTGCCCACAAAAATTTTCCATTTGGCAACCATCGACACTCTTACTCAATCTTTTTTTTAGTAAAATTTTTGATATATTGTTCCTCTATTTTGTGTCAGTCAGAAATATTGTGAAGAAATATTTTATACCAATTTTTAATATTAAACATAGAAATTTATTTAAGACCGAATATCCCCATTTAAATCCATGTTAAAATGGAATGCAGTGGTAGTAGTGTTGACGGCTTTTATATGTTTATACGAGTATATCTTGGTAAAAAAAGGATCAATATTCATTTTACTCGGTTTCAGTTAAAAACTGATTATTAGATTCAAAATTTTTTCCGATCATTATAATAAGCTAAGCACTTTTTACTAGTTTTTCGTAGACATTGGTCCCTCTTGTAATTCCAACTCTGTTAAACATTGATTTTCATGAGTTTTCAAAATTTTAATGAAAATATTACACATTTTTTTAATTTTCGTACGGCAAAACAGTGAATGATAAAAACGGAAGACACGCCCGTTCCATTTTTATCTTCAAGTTCTTCGGGACCATACGGGATATCAACTTCAGCTGCATAAGAAATAAACTGTTTTGTTGTAATCACTAATGAACTGTTACATACTCAGCAAATCTCGTAGTTCATTTCAAATCAGTCAGTAATGTGAAAGTAATCTTCCTGGATGAATTTTATCATTTTCGTCGCTGATCACGGTAAATTATCTCCATCTTCATTTTTTTTTGTTTCACAGATGATGTACTTACGAGAACATTGAAGTTCAAAAAATCATTTTAGAATATTTCTACCATGATTTCCTTGCCATGATTCTAATGACATTACTCCAATCGTAAGGTATGTCAAGGTTCAGGTTGGATTTTATTTTGACTTTCTGTATTGCGACATGAATTGTGCCCGTTTCCATATGAATATGACCAGATTCTATGAAGCGGTGAATTCGTTCATCAAGAAAGAATAGAAACCACTATGTAAATATTTCTGTATATGTGCAGCTCTTTAATCTCTGATAGCAGAAAGAATGAATTTACGGACGCAGGAAGGGATTTTTACCTACCTACTACGTTCCGTTTTGATTTCGTTCGGTAAAAACCAGACACTGGCTTCTAGCCGTGTTTGCTAAATACACTAATTGTAAGTTAAATACGCAACGTTGCCTTTTTGTAAAATAATGGTTCATTTTTCAAAAAGGGACTGAAAGACATTTTTGAAGTTTAAATAAAGCAGTGGTCAAAAACGAATTCACCTTTCTAATTTTATTGTTTTTGGTGTTTTACTATATAGCAAATGTTTTCTGGCAATTTTAAATGTTTTTTCTCTTTTTTATCTCATCTTCTCCAGATACAGTTATTAATATCGCTACGGTGTCACACTTTATACAGCTATCATTTTTAGGAGCATGAAAAACCAAGTTGAACTTTTCGTTAACAATTTGTCGAGTGAACACTTAGTTGCGATAACTTGACTCTGTTTACACTGGCCTACGTATGGCCTGTACATTTCTGCTAAGTTAAGTGTGATTTTCAAAAATAATTTCATATTGTTCTTTCTCTTGAATATTGACTTGAGTAAACTGGAAAACTGTGTATGTGTTTTCTAACAATATCTTTTATTTCCTTTCAAATCCTGAAATGTTTCCTGTGTTTTCCTCTAGCATCGAACGGACAAATGTTACCGGGAGCTATTCTTTTTTTTTCAGTTATCACTCATTCTTCATAGAAAGAAAACCATTTAAGTATACAGGGTGTCTCAACTTTTAGGGGCCTAACTTAAACCCCATAATCTACATCGAAAAATAATGGTAGTTTGCTATATAAACTCTGTTCCAAAAAAGCTTCGTAAAAGAAATACAGGGTCTTAAAGTTTTGTTAAAAAAATAGAAATTTATTAATTTCTCCTAAACCGCTTAATATATTTTATTGAAATTTTGTAGACGTTGTCCACATCAAACAACTAATGTTTCGTGATAAAAATGTAATTTTTAGTCTCAACAGTGGCGTGCGTATGGGGGTAATTTTGAATATTTTTTAAGAAAAAACACGTACGGCACTGGTTTTGCTCAAAGTAAAAATTATTTTCGGAATCCTCGTTCAATTTAGAAGAGAAAAACTCTCTTGACTTTTTTCCCTCCGACATATTATTTTCCGGTAAAAAAATAAAAACTGTTTGCATGCATGATATTTTACATGGGGAACAATACAATTTTAATCAAAAAATACAAAAAATTCAAAATATAATTTATTTTATTATAAAATTAAAAAAAATGTTCAAAAAGGGTACGGTTCTTTAATTTATAATAAAATACATGATATTTTGAATTTTTTGTATTTTNTAAAATCCGTTTTGTTAATCACGAAAAAAATATTGATAGTGCGCTTTTATTGTTAAAAACTTTGGAATTTTTTTTTGCGACAAACCCTCAGGAAAATCTCTTATACCAATAAAATCCACTTCACAACTGAAAAAAACAACAAAAAAAAGCAAAAAAAATACAAAATTCAAGGTCAATTAAAAAAAATTGGATTTCGACTATGCTTAACTAGTACTACAATGATACGTAGGTCGCTTTTTTGTTTTTTTTTTGTTAGCCTGTGTAATCGAATATAAGGGGCCATTTTGAGTGAAAAGGTTTCAGAACGGCAGACTCAGGTTTTCCAAGGTATTCTAATTTCTATAAAATTCCTCAAAAAAATACTACATTGATCAAGTGAGTTGAAACTAGAGGAAAGCCTAAACTGTCAAGAAAAAAAAGTAAAAACAAATGAAAATCAACAAAAATATGCATTCCAAATTTCATTTAATTTGCATTATCTTAGTAACTAGAATCAATTAAAAACAGTTTTCCGTATACACCAATGAATGGATCGTGCTTCAGCAATAACGCATATCCGAACCTATGTTAATACAATTTTTTTTTCTCATTTTTTATGAAAGTTTTCCTAAAGAAATTACATTTACTTTTGAAATACCTTGTGTAATATAGTATTTTGATATTTTTGCATCGTTGTGTGTTTTTTTCTTCAAAAGTTAAATTTATAGAGAAAAAGCTTCTATATAAATTATACATATTTAAATATGATTCTAACTTAACAGAAAATATTTTATTTATCTCTATTAATAATGTTGGTTTATCGGAGCCTAAACAACGACCACGCATTTTTCATTTCTGTTTTCAGCGAAACTTCTTTCACTGCACATATGTATATATAACAGTGTAATTTTAAGGCAGAAATCACAGCGAAGCAACAGGCAACAAGCAACTAGCAATAACCAACTTCCACCAACTGATCGTTCTTATATTCGAAGTACACTATAATATATGTACATCGAAAATACAAATGCTCTACATAAAAACTTTCCACTTTTTTTTATCAAATATCACGTTTGGAATATTATGTGTGTACAGGGTGTTGAAAAGCCTTGGTAAAAAACTTAAGGAGGTGAAAGTAGAGCCAAAAATAGTAAAAAAAGTTCTTATAAATATTGGTGTTATATGTATTACGGAGAACTGTTATTAAGATATAGCCCTCCAAAGAAGTAATATCAACTGGATATTTTTTAATAGAACTTTCTTTCTGATTAAGATAATGGAATCAAACTTGCAGTTAATAATCAGACTTTAAGGGTCTTTAATTATCATGATATTCATTAAAATCGATTGCCAATAAGAGTAATTTTATAACTATTCTTAACAGAAATATTTCAAAATATTTTTAATCCTTTGAGTTATCAAATAAATAACATTATTTTCTAATGAATTAAACTTTTTTTTAAAGAAAAAAATCTACATTTTTTTCGAATTTAGCGTAATAAAGAAAATAAATTTTTATTTTGAATTTTAGGTTATAACTTTGAATCATAAAATGCATAAAAAACATAAAAATTTTTACTGCTCTGTAGGACCAATGTTTATAGAATTTTTTTTTTACTATTTTTGGCTCTACTTTCATCTCCTTAAATTTTCCAAACACATTTATAATAGTACGAGTACTAATAATGTTTAATACTATTTTTACACAATTTGAATAGCAAATATACGTAGTGTCTGAATCGTGCGATTTTTGTGGAGAATAATTGTTTATAGATTAGTTATATTGAAAAAACGCTTGTGTTGTGATTGACGTATTGGCGATGGAAAAAAGATTAAATAGTAGATCTAAACAGAACATCATTATGGTGTCCTAGGTTGACGTACAAGATCGTAATTTTTCAATGGTTTCGGGCGTTATTTTGCGATCGCGTTTTGGTGAACAGCTGCTCATCATAATATGATATTATGTTCGATATGTGTGGCCAAAATGCAGTTGGATCAACTGCCAACATTACTGCAAAATTACGTTCGTGTACGTTGGCCATTAGCCGATGTATTCGTCAGATATTTCACGGTTTTTTCCCTATTTTCGAAGCTTTTACTAAATTGACTGAATTGACTATGACAAATGCAATTTTTATTCTACCTGCATACTCACATTTCTAAAATCAATTAATTGTGTGACCAAAGTGCCATCGGATCGTTGAAATTCTAAAATGATGGTGTCATCTGTTGTATTGGAAGTAATGGTTTCTTGTACAACATCACCTCCCTGAAAAAATAAAATTGAAATACAAAAATATACATAGAATTTAAAGTTAAATTTTACAAAAGGAAATATTTCAGCATGTATCTAACTTCGGAAAATCGGTTTGTAATTTATTTAACCTAGGTTTGAGTGACGCCCGACCATAAGTGAGGAAACAACGGGAATTAGTGGAATAGATAAGAAGAGGGTTCTTTGGCAGTCATGCAAAGACTTCTCCAAGCTTGTATTATTGTCTATTATTTGTAAAAATTGAGGAATATTATTTTATGTGAATAGGAAAATAATAGAAATATAAAGCAATTTGAAAATTCTAATTTGCAGTCATCAGGTCTTTAAGTTCAAAGGAATCTTTTTTGAAAACTGAACATCATTATTATAGGAAGCACCTTGAAATTGTTTTAAACGTATGTGATAAATAATAATAAAAAAATGAATGACAACATTTTGAACAGAACAAAAGAAAATAAGCAATTATTGTACAGGTTTCTCGCTAGAAAGATCTAAAGCCGCACTTTTAACAAACGAATATACGAGTCCACAAAATGATTGTAAACCACGTAATCTAGATAATTACTTTTTATATTTTTTGTTGTAAGTTTTAATGACTTTTTAATCAGATGAATCGAAGTTACTTAGTCAGACGTATGTATTTCTGTAGCAATCGATTATAAGTTATTCCGCAGAGTAACTGATATAAATCATAAAGCGTTAAGCTTTTGATGGTGAGCCCGTTCTTAAATCTGTTACAGAAATCGTTCATTAGCGTTATTTGCGAAGTTTTGCCAGAGTTTTGAGATTTGTACATTTACAATTTCGACTTGCCCGAAACTGTTTTCTACTCTATTTCTTATTATGTTTGAACAGTTTAATCAGCTGATTTGTTTTAGGGATTTTGTTTCTATATTGTATTAATCATAGTACTACAAACTTGAAAATGGTTCTGGTTGATTGCTTCTGACTTTAATCTCGTGGCAAACAATTCATGGTGCTAATCTATAGCTCTATAGCTTATAAGACAGCACTTATAAACATAATTTTAAATGTATTTTTCGAAAATAAAGTATAAAGAAAAGTTTGCATTATAAATATGTTATTTCAAAGGCAATGTCAATTTTTCTAATGAAAAAATCTGGATAAACGCTTCTCGAAGAAAAGTTTTTCTTATTGAATGTGTCTCATTTCAAACAAGGATATGTTTAAATTTCGCTTCTCCTAGGTTCACGCGTTATCCTGAAAATTTATTGACAGTAACCCCAATAGATTTCTTTATCATTTAAACAAATAAAAATTTTATCGTACTTTAACTTTAAAATATTTTGTCATTTACCTAAGTACACATTTGTGATTGAAGGATTTCGTGACGGAGAAAAGTAGATTATCGCGTGTTGTTGAGCAAGTGTTGATTTCCTTATTTTATGCGCACTCAAAGCACGAATCATTTTTTTTCTATTTAAATACATATAAAAAACTCAAAATATAGATATAAATGTTGCAGCCTTATAATTTAAACTGGGTCAAAACTCCATTTTGGGAAATTAATTTAGCCCGGAGCTATAAACCAGGTATGCATGTTTACTATTTAATCCATTGCATTAGCTATTCAGTTGGTGTCCAAGAGGGCTGAATATAACATTTCGACCCACGACCGAACTTTAAGGGCGTTTAATCCAGGTTTATACGTTCAACTTTGGATGGTCGGAAATAAATTTTGGAAATTCGGCTGGACAACGTAAAGAGGATTACGAGGTACCTTTTACGCAGCAATTATCTTAAACTTGACTAGTCGATAAATTGGGTTAATAATGTAGAGGTCAACCGAAAAGTTACTAATTACTTTTTATTTTTAAACAGACATCAATAAGCTTTAAAATAACAAATTCTCAAACAAATAAAATGTAAATTCTGAGAATATTGAAAATAAATTAAAAAAAATCTTTTAATCCAACAAAATCGTATAGCGGTAGAAGTAACATAACTCTACTTTTAATTATATGGAATATTAGTGGAACGTAACAAATTGAGGGTATGAACATTTACAATTTGAAGAGTTTTGGAATTATCTAATTGTACAAGGTATAAGTAACAAATATTAAGGCATTTGTTTCTTGTAATTTTTGTAGTAAAATAAGCGGATTAAATATTTGAAATTAATTTTTTTCTATTCTTATATTATATTGGGTAACAAACATTGCAATTTCGAACCTAGATGACTTTAATGACTTTGTTAGATTTATATAAAAATCGTTCAATTGTAGTAAAATTATTAGCATATTTTTGGTTCAAATAATACGGTTCAAAATTTCTGAGTATCGGTTGACCATACCATGAAACCTCGAATTTTTAGTATTTTAAATTTACATATTTGGGGAAATAGAAATTTTTCCGGAATCTGTATTCGAAGTGAAAAGTTCATACGATTTGTTTCACGTAAGATGTGACAAGCAGCCTGGTTCAAAAAATATGCCCCTTGTTTACAAACAAAATAAAAATGTAGGTATCCACGTAAATACAATATGCAACATGTCATACTAATCTAATAATGGAATTTTAAATGTATGTACATACACACACACACACACATACATTATAAGCACAGGTATTCTTATGAACTTTTACAAGATTTGACACTGCACTGAGGATGAATAAGTTCCTACGTTGTTGATTTTTCGTTTGTTTTCAAATATACTGAAGAACTAAAAAAATGTAACACTATTCGTCAAATAAAGTCTTCTTTGGCTAATTTTATAATTTGTATATACACGTCAATAAAATATAAAAGTGATAGAAAAATTGAAGTAATTCACCTATAATTAATGAAAACAAAAATTAATATTAGCTCTTCGGACTTATCATTAATAGAGCATGTATTGCATTGTACTTATAAAAATAATAATAAAATTTGAATAATGAATTTTTCATATTAGAGTTGCTATACGTGTTTAGTAGGTTTTTCTGATTAAGACGTTATTCAGCTTCAACTAGCCAACCATTTATCTGTTTGCCGAATACTTAAAAAAGTCAGACTACTACAAATTGACCCTGAAGAAATTTTTTTCTAAAAACTCTAAAATAACAAGTGAACTTAGTAAAAAAACATTTCTAGTATACATATATCGATTTTGTGGCATAGCTCTAATAGCACTAGACTAATTGATTACTACTCGCTCAAAAGTTTCTGATGGTGGGTGGATTAGCAATGTTGCCAAATCTTCTAAAATGCAAATTGAGTCGCAATCGGTAAAGTTTTTGAAAGCCACATTGGAGAGAGAGAGCAAGAACTAAAAGAGAGTTGCCCAGTAATTAACTTTATAGTTCGTAAAATGGATTAAATGGGAAAACTTGATCTGTCAGCATAACAGCAACAATTGCGACAACTACAATATTTCGTTATTATTTTCTTTTAAAAAAAATTATTTCAACCTTCGTGTTTGATCTTTTGGTTCGTCGGCCTTTACGTTTTATTCATTCCTCGTTACGGCCCCGTTAAGGGAAATTTTCGTTCGTTTCGTCGCGAATTTACTTTTATTAAGGAAGTTACGAGTAAGGGAACAGAAACAAAACGGAAACGGCAACGTAAAAGCAGTCGAAGTCCTTGTATTCCAAAAGATTCGGGACTGGTAATGAGCTTGAGCCTTGAGAAATACCAATGCAAAACTTTTATCTGAAAATTTTATGATACAATTGCGTTTCTAGACCTTTGTGTAACAACTGATTTTTCAATTGTGAATTTATCAACTTGAATAATTTTTAATTTCAATGAAATCGGATATGAAAAACGATTAAAACGAATTATTCTAATTAATTGTGTTATACAGACATATGATTGATATGTCAATGTCAATAAACACAAAAATTATTGTACTAGGCCAATGACAAGTGAATACCGATGCTTTTTTTACTTCTCAAATGACACAATCCCATACTGCTGTACGATAACTTTAACAATTTTCTGTGGCATATCAAGCATTATATTATAATGCTTGATGTAGAATGAATAATTATTAAAAACAATGGATTGCAAGCAGAAAACCTAGCCAAAAGAAGGTAAAAACAGTAACATAAACAGTATCAGTGATTTTTACCAACTATGTATTTGTACTAAAAAGAACAATTTCGGGGTTTACTGATTTATTGGACCGATTCAACATGAAGTGAAGAGGAATCATCCCTATTTGTCGAAGAAAATAAGTAACGCTTCACATAAAAGGATTTCTGACCAGGAATCTACTTCACAACATCAATGCGCGGTAACAACAGAATGGTATAGACTATAGGTACTACCTACTATTTATAGGCCCGTGTCGTTCACATGATTTTTTCGCCTGAATCCTTTAGCATAAAATTTCTACTGCATGTTCCATTCAAATTTGCCTCTTATAATTACCTTTTATTTCTTAAAATTAAAAGTAAAGAATCTTTAGCACATTAACCGTTAAGTAAGCAAAACGAATCTTTCTTTAATAAAATTGCATTTTCTGTTCTAGTTATGAATAAAGCAATTAACTAGTTAAACAATTCATAAAAAATGTTGTCTCTTAGGTAAACAGTATTCTAACTTAAAACAGTAGTTCATTACCGTTTGATCTCTAGGAAAAGTTTGAAAAAGTTTAGTCATAATCCCAAACCAATGGGATTATGACTACAGTAGTGAATTATAACTATATAAAATAGAGTATATTTAATAATTTTTTATATAAATCGTCTTTGTACATAGCATCGTTCAAGTAAACCATAAAAAAACAGACGTTGCACAAGATTTAAGATTCGCTTTGAGCGATGAAAAGCAATTTATTTCGATAGAAAAAAGGGCAATCCAATAGAGATTCCATTAAACGAGCCGTGTAACCCGACATGAGCATTAACGTCCGATTTTTACCGCTCGGATTTTTTCTTCACCGTTTTATTATTAGTAAGGGGGTAGAATCGATGATAATCAACTTGGGTCTGTCGATATTGCAGGTCTTATTAAGTTCATCGTCATATTGCCTTCTCGATTGGTATGCAATTGGCGAACGCGACCTGGGGAAGGAATGTACGAAGAGAGGGTTTTTAAAGAAAATTGGATCGGTGGAATGAGAGTATGAGGAATTACATTTTTTCCTGTATTTTCAATATAAACTTGAAATTGAGACATGGGTTATGTGAATTACTTACAAAGGAACTTTTTAACATACATTTTTCAAAGTACTCTCATATTTTTTGCATTTCCACTGTAGCCTTCTTTGTAAAATCTTCTTTGTTGTGCTGTGAAATAGTCCTCACTGACAATTTTTTTCATCTTTTTCCTCCAACCAGTCAAAATTCCACGTTTTTAAAACTTTTCAAGAGAAAATTTGCGTTTAACAGCTTTTGGAGCGAAAATTTCTCTCGTCTTCTACGACTTCTTTTGTCAAATTTGCACATGCACAAAATAGAATTGTTTAGAAAAGCTGCTTTCGTTTAGCAAGACAATGTATTCACAAATACTTTAAAGAAAATTTGATTTTTTCCGCTGGGCATGTCGGTTCATATAAAATCTTTCTGAACAAAAGTCTAACGTCAATATGAACATCTTATCGATTTCGAAAATTCATTCAACTAAATAAATCCTCATTTGACTGAAAAATATAAATGATGAATGCGTCTGTAACATTTTGACATTGTAAACGACCGTCTTTTTATTGATAAAAAAGCAAAAGTACAGGAAATGCACAAAAGAGAGATCGAAAGAGGACTGGAGAAAAGAAAGAGAGACGTTTTGTGTCGAGTTTGGACCATGTTTTTAACTCGGAAATAAATAAAATATGTCTTCCAAATTTAGTAAAAGAACATGGGAAAAGTTAATACGGAAATGTACCATAGAAGTATATATCTATGTTCCTTATTTTTACAATACAAAACTTATATAAAAATCATTTCAGTGTCATCCAAATGGGAAAAATATGACATTTTCAAACGAATAAAGGAACCCGATTGATTTTTAAAATTCTAGGAATTTTTTAATAACAGGCAGTTACTTTAAACTCCAATAAATTTTCTATCCATTGTAATTTTCGAATTTTATATTGAGCAAACAACCTTGTAAACAAAACAGTTTCAAGTTTAAGTAAAGTAAAAAATTACGCTCGGAGAGCAAAAATCGTATTTAAGTCCAACAAAATCCCACTAAATCCAGCTTAATTCGAACATACCTTTCGTAAAGTCTACGCGTTTTGTCCCAGAAATCGAAATTTAATGCCTTTAATTGCCGCAAGGATGAGATCGTGAAATGTTACGTAAATTATACACCGAAAATATTTCTTTAATTGTATAGGAAAGTTTAAATTCGTAACTTGTTACGGTATGATACGCATTTTGTTGGCACTTTTGAGAAAAATAATAAGTTTCACAAAGGATCGATATTGAATGGAAGATTTTTATTAATGCCTGCACTGAAAATTCAACTTTCGACTCGTCTAAAACGGAGTGATTGTTTATTTTAGATCAACGATTCTATAGATGAAATTCGTTTCGCTCCAAAATTATTTTGTTTATCTCTTTATTACCTTATCCAAGAGAGATAAAAAGCGATCGTAATTCTACTTTAATTTTACTTTAAACAAACTTTGTATATGGGTGTTATGAAATATAGCGTGTGTAACTTGAGTTTTTTCTTTTATGTTTTCGAAAATCAGTTAAATGCAGTTCAATTACCGCGCAATAATCTGTCAAAGTACTTCGTATCAAAAACGAATATTTATTTTATTCTTAAACACCGCCGTCGAAATTTAATGAATTCAAGAGAAATAAGAAATTCTTAATCTCTACGAAATTTAAACGTCTCTTAAGAAGATTTTCCTTGGCAACCAGAGAACGGGTTTTTTGAACGGAAAGGGTTTTTTGTCATATTTGTACTTCAACCAAAGGAAATAAACAAATCGAAAATTATTCTTATTGTTAGATAGAAAGACCGGTAAATTGTTAAACCTTTAGAAGTGTCGGAATTTTCCGGCGGAAATTTCTACCGCTCTTTCTATTTTCCGAAACAAGACAGGTGGCCGTGCGCCAGATAGGTCACGTTTCGTGAAGCAGCGATGTGTGTGCATTTCTTATTAACGTTGATTTTTCCGCACACCGTCTTTCCATGTTTTTATCTTAAAGTAGACAACCACCATCCACCACCCAACTGCCAACCGAAATTGAAAAATATCAGAAGAACTTTGGTAGATCTAATATAATACCTATAAAGCAATCTACAAAATCTTAACTTTTCAAAGTATGTATTGATTTTCACGGATATTTCATTTCTTTATTTGCAGAAACCACTTACCTTTATCATCTTCAAGACAAGGATTACAAACCTTATGATACCCGTGTGTTAATTGTTTTACATCTTGGTATGTACCTTCAAATTCTGGCATATCACGAAGAATAAAGGGGGTTTCCGCAGTGGATGCTTTAATTTTAACAGGTAATGGAATTTTATTAAATAAACCGTTTTGTCAAAAATGGTCTACATAAAAGTTGCAAAATTACGGAAATATGAATAAAAAATTAGAATATTTAAANGACATGTCTTTATATGAAGTTTTTGTCTTAAAATAAGCTCATAATTCACCCATTTCATTTTCTACCATCCATTAAGAAACACCCTGTATATTGTATAGTATTATTTTATAAAAGCATTTAACATTCAAAATGACGTAATGCCCCGATCTTGGGAAAGAATTTTAAAGCCATTTTTAATACGTTGTTTTGAAGAGGCTACAATGTATATTATGATCCTAAAATATCGCATCTATATCTTTATTCAATACAAAATGGCGCTGTTATTTGTATTTACTATTGTATTAATATACTTGTTTAACTACAATAGCCGATTGGTTGCAAAATTTTATGAGTTTACTTTAAAAACTGCTCGAATTGTTTTGTGGTTCTGCGAAAAATTGTATTGAGAAATTTCAAAACATTTCAATAATATTTACAGTAAATTCATAAAATTTTGTAACGATTCGCCTATTGTAGTCAAACAAGTATAGGTATTAATACAATAGTAAATACAAATAATAGCGCCATTTTGTACTGAATAAAGATATCGATACGATATTTTAGGATCTCAGTACACATGTTGACCTTTTAAAAAACTGTATTTAACCTACATTTAAAATTTTTTACCAAAATGGCAGCCCGCCACCATCTTAACTGTTAAATACTTTATTTTACCATCACAAGATATTATATTATTTTGTAGTACTTATTATACAAAAATCTAAAATGTCGTATCTAAGGGAGTCAAAATTTAGGGAAGGGCGGGACTTTAATGAAAAACACTGTATATCTGGAAGAAGTCAGACAATCATCCACATGAATGAAGATTGAATTAGCCATTAACGCATTTAAGTGACAATACTGAAGTGTGAAATTGTTAAAAATATTAAATTACTAGTAGATGTAACCAAATCTTGCAGACAAATGTAAAGTTAGTTGAATTTTGGTTTAAAAAAGGACCCATTAGAGCCCAGTTTTTATTCCTAATTATTTCTATATTAAAATTACCTTGAATGTCGAATATCGGTCGGTGGCAACTGGTTATTTTTAGTGCTGTTTTTGTACTTTGAGTAAGTACACAATTTTACTGTAACATATACATAAAACTCCTGTTATGTAAGTGTGATCCACTTAATGATTATTATTCATAACACACTAATTCAATCTTCCATTTCCTTTAACAGAACTCTACGCGAATTGAAAATAATTTGCATTCGGTGCGAAATATAATTTGAACTCCGTTTCTTTTGTCTCGTTTTAATTAAAATAATTAGGAAGCGAAAAATAATTAACGAATTCTAAATATTAAATAGGACTTCCAACGAGTGAGAGAGTTTTGAGTTGCATCGTGGAAAACGGGAAAAATTATTGTGAATTTTTGTTCCTTTATTTTTTGCTCCAAATGAGTGTTTAATTAACCCCGGAGGCAGAAAAAGTTGCGAGGATGTTTTGAAGCTGGCAAATTACAAATAAAATGTTTCGTTTTTTAATGGTATTTTTTTTTCATTTATAAAGATTTTGATTAAGTTTTTTTTTATAGAAATGTTAGATTTTGTAAGATAGAGGCCACTTAATATAAAATACTAATAAATTTAAAATAAACGATAATTTACTAGAGTCTAGTTAAAACGAGTGCACAACGCATTTGCATATGACACACATTTATGTTCGAATAAATACGATAAATTTACTTGCGTATAATTAACAGTTTTGTTGATAATAGGTATTATATACCATGTTTGAAATGTTTGACAAACAGTTAAAAAATATTTACCTATTTAATTAGTAAAACAATGAAGGGGCAAGTAGAGTTTATGCTTTTTCTAAATGTTTTCTACTTTTTGCTTTGCGCTTTATTATCGCAATTATATTTTCTTGATCAAGAATTAGTATCTTGTTGGATTTTCTAAGACTCTTACTCTATTAATATACAATAAATAAATGATTAGCATTTAGATTCTGTAACCCTTTGTCATCTAGACCCTTAGACCCTCTGTGACATCCTGTGCTTTGTATTAGTGACAGTAACAATCCCAGATCGGAGTTTCCGACCAGTTTCAGAAACTCTTTCAGTTTTCATGAATTAAAGGTGTTTTTCCCTAGATGGTGAATCTCCGAGATATAAGTTTTGGTTAGTAACATAATTTGTAATCCCTGTCCTCCATTTTTGCTGTATTCAACCCTTAGTTTGATAGTTCGGCAAGTCTAAGCCTTAATAAACACACCTTAAAGGGGGTAGACCCTGTGAGTAAGATTTCTTTACTCAATGCCAGGAGTTTTTAGTAATATTTAATTATAAATAAGACATTTTGCTTGTCTAAACTACTGTTCTCCATGCGTAGTCTATGTTTAAACAAAATGAATACCGTTTGTCTTAAGATAAGTACAAAACTGAGCATGAATACAAATGAGGCAACCAGAGGAAGAGCAATTGCATCTTTTGGGTTTCGACTCAAATGAGAATTTACCTAAACAACAAAAACTGTCCACACTGAATGAAATTATCGTTTGAAGTATCTACTCAAAACGGATAAACTTCTAACAGCCTCGAATCGAAAATGAAAGAACTTGTCACGCCTCGGGTAAACGTGAAATGTGTATCCGACGCTCTGTTTTGTGCTCGTCCGACCTCGTTTGCGTGCTCAGATGTGTCTATTATCATTTCAAGGAAAGTACTTAGTCAGATCGTCTTCTATATTAGCGCATGTCCAGGGACTGATAGCTAGGTTAAGTTTTAATCTGTTCACTGCCGCTATAAAATTAAATACAAACGATTCTGTGGTTGTTCTTGTGATATACTAAGAGCGGCGCTGCTATCCGTATAAATTTTGAAGGATTTGTCAGTGGTGTTCCCGTCTGGTAGTTTTCTGTACTCCTCAAAATTCCATGGTTTCTGCTTAGAAGACTGCATATATTTTATATGTATATTAAAAACTGTGATATATTTGTCTTATATTGTAATTTATTATTCCTTTAGTTCTCTGCGTGCTCGTGAGTACACGATTTATACAATTTTTACAATTCTCTGTATCCCAATCCATTAACAAATCAATCGTCTCATAAATAAAAGTCTCTTTTTATCAAATCTATTTTACGCCAATAAATATTTCCTAATTATCCTGTCCTGTTTTCGTGTGAAAGGTGGCAATTTAATATCTTAAGTTTCGGAACCAATCTTGACCAACAACCCACTTGACATGCTAGCTTGTACTCAGCCAGTTTTCCTACGTCGCTATTTGCTGTGTCTGCGATATCGGTTGATAAGGTGAAGTTGAATAAGTACGTACACGTAGCAAATGCATTAACTCACTCTTTCTATTCCAAAACCAATTTAGATGTTTACTATTAAACATTTTTAAATGTTGAACATTAAAATTTTTCTTAAATTGCGAGAGAACACATTAAATGCACTTGCCCTGTTTATGACTTTGCTCTACCTTAACAGAATTATTGATCTCGTCTTTCTTTTTCAACTAAAGCCTCGGTGTTTGATAAATTGTAAGAATGTATTTATATTCTAAGAGAAAATATGTTAAGAATTAAGCTCTAAAAATTTTAAAGGTTTACACGGCACGAAACTTCTCTTAACTGATTAACATGCGACATATCTAAACTTATTTTCAAAACAAACTTGCATATTATTTTAAAAGCCGGGGAAAAGGCCTTAATTACAGCAAACGATACCCTTTCCTCAGTAATAAATCCGGATAAAATAAAGTGCTAAACTGGCGAATCCCTTTTTTCTTTTTCCCGATTTCTATCCCTTTCCCTCTTGTTTGGACCCCCTGCAGGATTGAAAATTTAAAAGCGGCCTGAATCTGGAACAAACACACAAAGGCGCCATCAACAACGTCCCCTAATTTATCCCGCTTTGTTTCCCATTTGTTCCCACCGTGTCCCTGCTTTATTTATTTCAAAATAGAAGCATATCTGCAATTTTAAAATAAACGTAATAATAAATAGTATATACAACTTTTAAATGCAACTTTCTAATAGAAAAAATCAATGTCATATCCAAGCAGTAATAATTAAAACGCTAATAACCCACTTGTTTGGCTTTTAATTTTCTTGCAGGGAAGAAACTTTCAAACTCTTTAAACTCGTCTATGTGACTTAAAAGAAACTGGTGCCTAATTGCTATTAAGATATTTTACTAAATTAACTACTAGTTTCTCTAAGCTAATTAAATTCTTCTTTGTTTGCAAGAAGAGCATTGAAAAAAAGGTTAAGCAAGCTTCAAACAGGCTTTTTTACTCTCAAGGTCCTGTGGGTATCACGTTAAAAATTAAGATTAATTCTCAAGCGCATTGCAGATACTTCTTGTGCTAGCTAAAAGTACTTAATGTTAAAAATACAAACAACTGGACATAAATAAAATGTGTCCATTAAACTAAATCTCATGATCCACTTCTTTTTATTATGATAATAATGCCAAGCAATAAGTTGTGCTGGCGCCAATTCTAGGATGTCCCCCAATATATGGGCAATCTCTCGGAACTGAAAAGTATTCGTAAAAAGATTGTACTTATGCTTATAAAATGTTTTCCAAAAATTTATCCTTACGGGGGTATAGCCCATTAAAATTTGATGGCGAAAAGGGTATTTTCTAATTAACTTTTTTTACTTGATGAAATTTAAAACATTTTGGGTCGTTGGTATATCATACAAAGGCATGGGATACATCTGGAGGAAAGTGAAGTAGAATGAGAGGCTATCCTCCTAAAATTCCTTTATCCATAAAATTTTAAAACCTTAGGTTTTTATGTGGTTTATTTGATTTTATAGTTAATTAGAAACAAAAAAGATACTCTTGATTTATGTTCATAAAATGAACCGTTTTAAAGACAAATGCTGCGCTATGGAATAGATTCTATTTTTCAAAAAATATACTAATAAGCTTAATTTGGTTTTGACAGTGAGTTCGAAAACAAAAGTTGAATTTTTCATGTTGCGGTCGAGAGATCCTTAAATTTCATTCACCTAAATAATTGCGATGAATAATGCCTTTTCAGTGATTCTCGACATGACTCCAGTCTATCAAAATTTTTCTTAAGTTTTATAGGTTCACAGAAAAAGTGATATTAATAAATAAAAAATATATTAGTTTCAATTAAACAAATAATTCATCGATTCAATGGGAGCTCCTCTGATTCTAATATATTCTCCGACTCGAAAAATTGAAAAGTCTCTTGCACTTTCTACAATACCCCGAAGTTATTCCTATTTTGATCACAATAAAACATTCTTTGCAATAATTCTTCTCTAATCTCTGATGGATTTACATACATAAAACTCTTTAAATATTCTCATAAGGAAAAGTCGAAATGATTTAATTGTAAGCTGGGAGACAAGGTGGCCAAGCAACATGATCTTCACGACCTTTCCACCGGATTAGATAAATGTTATTTTAATGTCTTTGTACATTAACGCTGAAATGTGCAGTACCACATAGCACGAACCAAATATAGTTACGGATTTCAAGGAGAACATTTTCTAATAAACCTGGAACAGTATTTTCAGAGAAATCCAAATAATATGGTCAGTTCAATCACATAGGCAATACGATGGCTCTGTTACAAATTGTTCCAAAATTCCTACTCAAATATTAACTGAATTGATCTGGTGCTGATATTCGGGGACAATGTAGGTAGAATGAGGGTTTTCATCTGACCACATGTGTAAATTATGTGAGTTGATAATTCTGTTTTTGGTAAATCCTGCTTCGTTAGTAAACAAAATATTTCCAGTAAAGTTATTGTTATTTTCAACAACCAGTTTGCGAATTCCGTACTTTTAAAAATTGATAGGGATACAACAGTTGTTCTTTAAGAACATTAAATACCGTTTTCTTAGAGGTAACAAATTGACTTGCTAGTATTCGAACGCCAGTTGAAGGATTTTCAGATACGGCATGTAATATGTTTTCTTCTAATTCTGACTTACGAACTATTATTTTCTCTCCGGCATTGGTAGGTAGTATTTTTAACAAATTTTCCTGTAATATATAACAATAAAGAGCAATTCCTTGATTCACATCAATAACAGTACATATCCACTTTTTTTATGTTATAAAATAATCAGTACACTATTTTGAAGGACAATTTCTATATTTTCATGCAGATCTTTCTTTCATAAGACACACCTAAAATAATCTTAACAAATTACTTACTTGAACAAAATGATCATAGATGATGTTAAACGCACGAACGAAACATTCATTGACAAAATTTAGTTTTTCTGGAAAACAGGTAATTTTAGGGACACCAACTAAGAGTACCTTTTTCCACCTAAATAACCAGGAAATCATATAAACTACATAACCTAAGGTCTTAAAAGTCTGCGAATAAAGGAGTTGAGGGTAGCTTGTCCTTCACCCCCCCCCCCCCTCCTTTCACATACCCTATAGAAAGATATGTTTCATTCTATATACCTTTATATGATACGCCAATGACCCAGTCTTTTTTAGATTTCATGAAGTTAAGGGAAAGTTAATTAGAAACTATCATTTTTGATATCAAATTTTGAAGGTCTGTAACCCTTAAAGGGTAAATTATCAGAAAACATTTTATAGAGACAAATACAATCTTTTTACGAGTACTTTTTATTTCCAAGAGATTGCCTAAATTTTGGGGGACATCCTTTATATTATCATGAAAGTCTTTTTTGGCCGAGTGCTTATTTCCTGGGGTTTATGTCTGGTTCGTAATTAAAAAGGACAAGACGATCGTAAAACAGCGGTCTCATTCCAAAATAAACTCTATTAAAATGTAGACCACCATATACTTTCCCCCCTGTGTCATTAATGGGAAATGGTGTCGCAACAACACCGGCAGGCAAGTCACTAATTCTTGCTACTTTACGAACATAGTCGGTTATTAATTTTCATTCTCTCCAAAAGTTCTGGAAATTAAGGTTCCCTAGAACGGTCAACAGCAGATGCAAAATGTCGAATAAGGCACGATACGAGAGCATCGTTCTGTTATCAATTGTCGTCCTTGAACAGGATCGATCGCCAAGCGAAATTAGCAATTAAAACCGTCCGAAACGTTGATTATAATTGGAAAAAGCTTGTAGTCATTGATGCGACAACGCTCCTAATTAACTTGCAAACACTGAACATATTGAACATCTTTAATGTGTTATTTCATTCCCTGATTAGTCTAAATAAAAACAAACAAATGTTCTTTTTGATAGAACATTATTAATTTAATCTGCTTCCTTTTAATAATAATGCCTGTATACTAAATTAGGTCGGAAGAATAAAAAATGTTTTCCAGTGTGAAAATACTTTAATAACCATGAATGAAGTGTTCTTGGTGTGTTTGTTAGCAATAACAAGGAGCCTCTTTTATAACGGGTACAATTAGATTTAAAATAATAATTTCATTGATCGCATAGAGGGTTGATTGATATTCAGGGTAAAAATTATTGTACGACTCTGCTTTCCTAAAAATACAACTTTCTTGTCGATTTGTTTTTTTTTGTAGCTCATGGTTTTTGAGAAAAACAAACTATATTATTTAAGTGAAAAAAAATATATCGTAGCCGTAGTAGAGAATGGTTCTAATCCACAATTTTGGGTTTTTTGAGTTGTAGTTATTCACAACTTTCAAAATGTTCAAATTTTATTGTCGTGTAAAAATTTTAGCGATTCATAGCTTTTTTGTTCAATTCGTACACATTTATTAATAAACAAGAGCATGTATTTTTCTAGAACGAAAAAAATTCAAATGCATTATACTCAAAACGTATGCTTAGTGGATTAGAACCATTCACCACTACGGCGACGATATTTGACTATTAAATGGAAAAGATCTTCAAGCAGCTCATGTTTTTGGTTTAGTTTTTTTATTCGAGAAGTTGAAATATCGATAAAAAAATAATTAAATCAAATGCTTAAAATGACAACCACGACTTGCAATGTAAGCAACAAGTTTTTCCATTATCAACTGCTGCACATGTTTCAAAATACCTGAGGTGTTGGATATGACATTAGAATTATTTACTATTCTGTTTCTCAAGTTATTTTCATCCACCACTGGCGTCGCATAAACAAGGGATCTGAGATATCCGCAAAACGAAATAATCCAGAAGATTAAAGTCTGAAGATCTTGGTGGTCATGGCTAAGGTCTCCCACGAACTATTTATTGCTAAGCGAAAATTTTATTAAAATATTCACAAGCGGTGAAATGAGCAGGTGTCCCGTCGTGGTTAAACCAGATATTTCGTCTTACTAATAAAGCTCTATCTTCTAACAGTTCTGGCAATATATCATCTAGAAATTCTCTACGGGTCACATTATTAAAGCGAGGAGGAAGAAAATGCGATCCTATGAAATGATCACCAATAATTCCCGTCTACCTAAACCCGCTGCTGCAATTTTCTTTTTAAAATAGCATGGGGATTTTCATAGTCTTGCTTCATTTGTGAATAAAACTTTAGACGTAAAATTATGATTGATTCAATTTTGTTGAAGAAACTGCTGACAAAAATGCAATCGTGCAGAAAAATCTCTCGTACCTACACCCCTTGAATGTGCATGGATAGAGTAAATCTACATGTAAAAGCCTCCAAACACTTTAATTATTGACATTGAACTGGAGATAATTGTCGGCTACTTGTTGAAGGATTGTCTTTAACTTCTTGAAGAATTGCTTCCCACACACTTGTGTGACATTATTGTTCGTGGTTTATTAGGACGCTTAGCTTGTTGATTTAGAGATCCAGTTTCGCACGATCTAACATGTAATTTTATGAAAGTTCTTTCTGATATTTGATAGAATATCGTTCTTAATAAATTCGACAAGCTTTTTGAGTATTTCCATCTGCAAGTTCATAAATGAAATGCGTTTCAGGTAATTCGACGTTGTTCATATTTACTTTATAGGATAAGGAGAGTATTTGCATGCTAAAACAATTTCAGAATACGAGTTAGTTTTACTGTACAATCGGCATTTACTTATCGCCGGTTTTGTTTTTTAATTCTACAAAAGGAACATCTAAATACGGAAATAGGAATTTTTCATACCCACCGTCGTAGTTAAATGTCTTTTAATGCTTAGTTTCAAAATTAATATCATTTTTGTAGTAATGTGAATTTTAATGAATTAATAATTTTTTTATTAAAACTTTCACACTTTCTTTCTAAGAAATGAGGCAAATTGAGACACGTGTTTATAATAACCATTTTTCTATAAAATTTAACAAAAAATCATCTCTAAAAATTATAGTTATCATTTATATTATATTATTCTGTATGTTCCTCACATAGGGAAGATGGCTAACATATTGATATTCACCTGAAATCTACAATACAGTAATTCATGTTTGTCATCCGAGTCTTTGTATCAATTTCTTGAAAACGACTCTTCTGTAGTTGAACGGTTAATCGTAAGCGGAAAAGTGGTTTTCATATTTTATTCGATTGCTATCCAGTTTAAAAAATCCATGTATAGTGGTCTCGAAAGTAGTCACAAACGATGTATCCGCACTTTACTAACTTTTGAAACTTGCCCGAAATCTCAACGATGCATATGGTGTTCCTAATGGTGCTATAAACGCCCTACACACGTAACGATTTACCGTACTACATGTAGTATGACATCAGTCGAAACTGCTAGAGTAACAAAAATCATAGCTGATGTAGACGAATAAGAAATATACATTGATTTTTATCTATTATGTTAGAAGTCGCAGCAAAATTTTAGTTTAAATTTGAACATATGGATACTGCATACTAAAACAAAATAAGATTTGACTTGTATATTGATGAACATAAAATGAGAATTGCAACATTGCGAAAACCTAAGACATTGAAATTCCGAACAAGAAAATTTATTATCAATTCCCGATTAGATTTAGCCACCTGGAGATAATAGATCGGTAAATAACGTCGAATTACACCAGGGGGTGACGTGACTCTGATTGCGGAGGGAATTTTTGCACGTCGACACTCGTTGAATAAATCAATCGTTCGATCACTGTTGTTTTCCTCTTTTTTTAAAATAATGGAAATTACTTTGGCCCGAGAACATTGTTCGATGGCGTGACCAAAGTCAATTCTTCGATGAAAAGAGTGTGTCTGCGAGAGAGAGAGAAACATAGCGAAAAATTCTATCTCAACCGTACCTTTTAAAAGAATTACGAAATTCAATAATCTGAGTGGTCTTTCATTGGATTGAATTAATTTCGACGTGCACAGTCCGAATTTCTCGTTTAGCGAAAAATCATTTTAAGCCAACCACTCAAAAAATTATTGTAACATCAATCATATCACTGAATTACAGTTTGTCTCAATTTTTACAAATGTTACCGTCCATATGTGAAATCTCTCCTATGTAAAAATGCCTAAGCCGTTTGTGAAATACGATTTTACCGTAAACCGTATTTTTGCAAAAGATAAACTGGGATAATGTTTAAATGGCAATAGTAGTTTATGATTAATGCGTTAATAGTTATTAACGCATTAACCACAAATCCATTACCACATAAATTTTCGCTAGTAGAAAAAAAAGGGTTTAAATTTTTTGAGTAACACAGCATGTTAAAAATTAATAAGTCAAGCCGTTAATTATACATTTTTTGAGTGAAAATAATTAAACTTTTCTTATGCCACTTTTTATCTTGACACTTTATAGTTAGTATTTAAGGTGTAGGTGTAGGGTATATAACTATAAGTACGTTGTATGAACTGGGAGAATGGATATAAACTGGAACATCTTATATGTATATTAAGCGGTAGATCAAAATTTTACAACAACAAAAAAATTAATGTAAATATATAACACATGTTTCATAGGCGCGCACAAAAAACTTGGGGGGACAAACATCAACACACTTTCCCCTTTATTTTTCCAATTTTTCTGTCCAAATTTCAAGAAGAATACACATAGTTGCACTACTGCTAAATTTACTAAGAAAATATTTTTTTTAATTAACTTCAACACCGTGCAAAGTAAGTTTAATTATTTTCATTCAAAAAAATCTATGATTAACAGTTTGATCTATTAGTTTGTAACACATTGTATATAAAAAGTATTGTTTATATTTAATTCATCCTCGTATTTGAAATAGGTACCTAAAATTACATGGGATTCCATATTGAACAGAAAAAAAAAACGAATGGACATGTCGAGTGTTTAATTTGGGGACAGCAAATGATCGAATATTTGTTCTTAATGACGGGAGTGGAACATTTAATTTGATAAAGCTATAGAAAAATTAATAATAGAACCAGATAAAATCTAATGTTTGAATTTTTATTGTATTGTAATTTCGATGCCATCTTGAATAGAAACCTAAGGATTCATTATATTAACTTCTTAACTAATCACACTACTCATCATGAGTTTTGCTCCTCTAGTTGGCACGAAAATTGCCACTTACAAATATATACAAAAAAAAGTCAATTATCAGTCCATATCATTACAAATCTATAGGTCACAAAACTCGTAAAAATGATAAATATTCTATTATGTTTTAAAATATTATTAACAAAATATACATAAATAACGTCACACTATTTGATTTGCGAATATACAGGGTGTTTTATTCATTTGTTCTGAATGTCAATATCTAAAGGGATGATTTTTCAGGTTATTTTAAGGAAAAAAGTTAATATAAACATAAGTCAGGAAATACTTCCTTTCCGAGATACAAGGCGTAAAAGTTCTAAAAAAAAATTGCTATTCTATCATAACACTTATACCAATCCAGAGATTAGAAATAGGTGTTAATTTTCCAGTTGTTAAAAAATTCATTTCATTTTCAATTTCAATAAAAAGTGTAAAATATAATTTAACTGTCAAAATATTTAATTTTCACGTACAGATAATTGTTGTTCTTTATTTTTTACTGAAAAAGACTTCAAAATACGAAAACAAGTTAAGGGACTTTTTATGTTACGAAATGAAGCACCGTTAGTAAAATATTTTTTGTTTTGAAAAATGCAGTGGCGTAGTACGGACATCACTGGTAGAAAATTTAACTGTCTGTTATTTTGTAAAATGCTCCTTGATGGTAGAAAGGCATATATCGAATTTCATAAAAATACCTGATATGATATGAATATTATGATAAAATAATATTTTTTTTCTTAGAACTTTTACACTCTGTATATTAGAAAGGGAGTATTTCCTGACTAGTGTTTATATTAACTTTTTTTCTTAAAATAACATGAAGAATTGCCCCTTTCAATATTGAGAATCAATTATGAAACACCCTGTACTCATCGTAAGCAGTTAAGAGGTTAAAACGATAAAGTAGAATTCATATTTTAATATACCTTTACTATGATGGCTATGAAACACCGTTTCTAACAGTTCTATTAAATAAATGTAATCCGGTTGTATTTTTTAAAATTCAACTTTCCCGTATAATATTTATTACAAAAATATACTCGTATACCTATATCAATAAAACTTTTGTCGATTGCGTAAGAGCAAGGAATAAAACTTTTCCGACTGGCTAGTACGAGAATTGAGTGTAAAAAAGACAAATGAGGGTGTAAATGATGAAATGGGAGGTTCAAAGACGATAAATCGAAATATGAAGTATAGAAATACATATAACTTTTCTTATTTTTTAATCTAAATTTACATCTAACCTACGATGTACGTCTATAGAACAACAACGATTTTAATAACATGCACTTTTTATAAAAAAATAAACCCGGTAAACTGAAACTTAAAAAATACGAATAAAATTATATTTATTTAATAATTTTGTCGCAAACGGCATTTCATAGTTTTCTACTAAAGTTTCTGCAGTGGAATATTACGTGACGAAGCTGCATGTTAATTAGATAAGATTGATCATTGTAATATTTACATTTTTTCTGGCAAACACTTATCACAGATCGATAATGCTCTTAGTTGCAAGTACATATTTTTGCAATTATGTAAAAAAGTAATTTTGTGATATTGAAATTACACGTGAACATTTTGTGCGATTATTTCTGATAATTTTAAATAATTCAATAACGTTATTTGGTGTAAAGCACTTATCTTGAACTTATAACAAACAAATTCAAAAAACAACCGATTTTCTTTTCAAGTCTTCACAATTTACGAATATTAAAATACAATAAAATTTAACATTTCATTTGTTCTACTATACATTTTTAATACGGGAAATAAATAGCTTTGGCCAAACAAAAGGAATGCCCCACACGTAGTTTTACCGTCACCTCCAACATTCCCCCATTTTATCGAGACAGGTCGATATTTTACTAAACCGTATATAAAATATATCACGAAACTGTGCTCTAGGAGGCAAACCGATCCATTTTAAATTTTAATGACAGTCTATTAAGATTCATCCGGGGACACCTGAGGCGTGTCCACTAGCGAATGTGATATCCAATATTGAAATTGTTAAGCATTCATTTAAGGGGATATTTGCAACGTTAAAAATGAATAATTTTTTCTTCATTGTAATGCAATATTGTTAATTAAAATTTTTGAATAAATCTTTTGTTTTTCGACATATATCCCAATGTACAATATAATATTTCCCGAAAACTCCGGACGTTTGAAATGTATTATTTCCCCTTGAAATATTTACATAAATATTTATACCCAAATTCCTTTTACATTTCTATTCCTCTATTATTGAGGGTTCAAGAATCTTCAAGCGAAAATCAACCTATGGTAATTTTGTACATAGTTATGCTAATATTATGAATTAGTATTTAGGTAAACAGGTATATGACAAAGAAAATGCTTATAGTCATTGTGATTTCTATCAATAAAACAAAACGACTGAAAAAGGTCCTTAACTATATTTTGTTTTAACTAATCTTGACTACTAATAAGGTCTAAAAATAATCCTAAATGGAATTATTAATTATTCATATTGTAGAAGTTAATGTTTTCAAAAACTAAATGTTTGTTATGATATTCTAAATGATTTTCTCATAAAGAGAAAGTCATTACAAAGACAAATATAAATGGCTACACCTTAAAAACAATTACTTCCAAGTTAAGTTAATAACAATTTAGATTGTTTACCACTCGCTAATTTAGGAAACTTTTCTACTCGTGTAAGGGAGTAATGAAATTTAAAATCTTAACTAATCAAATAGTCCTTCCTGGCCTTTTGATCTAACTTCCTTGGATTTTTTTCAGCAGAATAGTGTCAATAATGAGTTCATACATCACAACTTTTGTAAGGAAATAAACCCACAATAACTTATTATAAAAAGTAAATGTTTTTTATTTTAAGTAAGCAATGAGATAAATTTTACTTTGAATAGGACCAACATAAGCTCTCTCAACCTAGTGTATGATTGCGTGGAAATGCGTGTATAAACATTTCGAATTTTGTTAGGATACGGTTGACAAACCGTCCCGACGTTGTTAGTTTTTCTGCAGATTATCTGATTGCTTACATCAAGTTATCGTTTGCATTATTTATCATTTTTTTGAATGTTTTCTGAAATCATTCATCTCAAATCTTACAAAAAGTTTTTTCTTAAGTAACCAAATAGTTCATTACGCTCTATTGCCATAATATCTAAAATTTCGTCACACCACTCTCAGGAAAGAGTATGTCCTTGATCAAATATGTTGAGAGTACTGGAAAATAAGAAATCCTTTTTCCAGTTAAAATTAGTGCAGTACGAAACTAAATATTATTTATTATGCAAACCCTTACATCAAAATAATTATAAATTAAAGAAAATTAAAATTTTATTTTTATAAGAAATGTCAGATTGGATGTTAGATAGTTGCAAGAGCATTGAATTCGACGGTAAATAAGTCTGATTTCACCTAAGAGTAATAGTGGTATAGGACATAGTTGTGCGATTTTATAATAATTTACAAAATATCCAACCCCGCAACATGGCAAATTTTGGCGTACATCACCACTAAATTAGTCAAAATAAGAAAGTATAGGTATGTAAGTTCTGAGAGGTTTAAGAAGGTTCAATATTTGTTTAACCAGTAAGTGTATTAATGGAGGTGATAAATAAACGAGATAGTTTAACGCGTGAGCGCAGCGAACGCGTTAATAGTTTGAGTTTATTTATCGCTTTTTAATACACGAACTGGTTACCATATTTTTCCGCCGAATTTTCAATAAAAAAAGACTAATTTGGTTATAAATCGAAAGAAGAATTAAAAATTCAAGTTTACAATTATTTTAATATTCACCTGAAAGTTTGTAATAGAAAAAGGAAAAGAAAAATTGGAATAAGATTGAAATTAGAAAGACAGTTAGGAGACATTAATGAATATTAACAAATCTTGAACCTTGACTTTTATATAAAACATATAACAAATAAACGCAAAAATTTGTAACGTCAAAAAATCGGAGAATAGGAAGAGTTTTTATTAAACAATTTTCTTTAGAGCCTATATCTTTCGAAAACTGATCTTCTATTAAAATGAGGGGACTACATACATACAATTAAAAAAAAATTGAGTGAGTATGTCCGCCTTAATTCGCTCATACTGTATATTGTACTCTTTAATATCCATTATGAATTTTACTTTATGCCTGAAAGTTACTGTAAACATCTTAAGGGCCTTAAATTATTTCGTTTTGAAATACAGGGTCTGTTTTCAGATCTTTCTTATTTTCAAAAAAAAAATAAAAACTACTTCACTAAATGTCAGAATGTTTATTACATTAAAAGTGTGCTATAATAATTATTGACAGCGACTTCCTCCAGCCATTAAACAGCCCTCTGGTCCTTTTATTGATGACTCTCTTTCGAATACCCCCGGAGTATTTCTGATAGTTTGAAATGTGCGGATTATTCTACATCATAAATCATTTGCAGTCTTGACGGATGTTGTATACAGTAAAAATTTCAGAAGTCATCTTAAGAAAAAGTCTAGTTTCTTTAAGCCGGATGACTTAGGGAATCACGGCGATGATCCTCCTCGACCTATCAATCTGTTACTATTGCGGATATCGTGTATTAGGTAAATCTTACAAATTCTGAATTAGAAAGATCAGAAACTAGAAAAACCTATACAAGATTTGTTCAAATTTAAACCGGAATTAATTAATAATTTTTATTTAAACAAAATCTACATTGAATAACTTATGCCGCATATCGACATATGCTTATTGTATCTCTATATACTTTTACCATCTTGATAGATAGAAGTTTTCTAATTTTTTTTTATTTATCCAGCTACTTGTGCATACGATTATATACAGTTTCATCATTCACAAATACACATTTTAAACCTTCTTTTCAGACGTCAAAAAAGTAGAAATTCCACTAGAATAAAATGAGACTACGGGAAAGGTCGAGAAGATTCCAACTCTTGGGTATTGGATAGATGGCACAGACACAACTCTCCACCGGTCATATATGTTTCCGCAGACACTTGCATAAAATACGGAAATGTGAAGCCGGTAAGTACCTATATTGTAGATGTGAATCTCTGTCCACACAATAGTCGAATGCCAATATTGAAAAAACTTGGAGAAATATAACACCAAATTGGCACAAAATTGTATGTCTAGTAAATTTTAATCATTAAAAAAAATAAATATTGGATAGAGTGTTAGTAATGACGAAACAGATCAAAACGCTGTTTTTGTGTTGAAACAAAAGAATATGTCGAAACGTCCATCACTAATTTTCACCATACACATTCTGGTGGTTTTTCGGTTTTAACTAGATTTAAGCCAGAAAGATATTTTGCGACCCAACAAAACTTGTCCCTAAATATAATAAAAACTGATTAAAATTGAAATAACAAACAACAAAATTGCGAATATGCTATATAATGAAAAAAAAAACACTAATTATAAAACAAAAAGGCAGTTATTTTTAGAAAAAATAGTTGACTTGATGATTTATCATTTTATATATATTTATTAATAAGTAAATAATTAAAACGTTCGCAGTTTTATATATAGGATTTTCCAGAATGTTTGCTACCTCAGGTATTTCATAAATCGGGCAAGATTAAAAAAAGCTTTTTAGATAAAACTTTCTTGATTTAAAGTGGAATTAAAGCACCAGTGTATAGATGTTTATCATCAATTATTATTTTAAAGCAAAAAAGCAATTTCTAAAGGAATTAGCGCTTTCCCTTTATTATTATTTTTTTTTGCAAATAGTTTTATTCGAATACTTTTTAGATTCCTATCTAAATCTTGACCATCTTGCTTCAAAACGCATTGGTTAAGAGATTGAGAATTCTATGAAGGAAATACGCGATAGTGAAATCTTTTGATGTTCGAACTAGAGACGAAATAAGCTTAAATAACTGACAAACAAAGAAAGACTTCCGAGACAACGAAGACGAAAATCGCTTAAATCGCTTTAATTCGTGCCGAGTTGAGGAAACGAAACTTTTAATTAATTTTTCAGTTTAACCTTTACTGTTTCATTTAGTTTCACTTCGGGAAAAATAAAGGACTACAATGCCGATCGAAACAGTGATTTAAATTTGATTAGCATTTATAGATTTTCCACATTTACATATATATGTATATGAGAGGATTCGTATATCATTATTTTCACATTCTTTATAAGCTATTTTTCAGAAAAAATATCGAAAAACTGAATATATTTACGGTAGTAGTACTAGAGAATAAGAATATGTAAGCTTGAATTTTTTTATGTTTTATAATACCTTTTAACAATTTTTTTCAACTAAACATTAAATAACTCTTAGCGTTAAAACATTAATTAAAACAAACAGAAATTGAGGTTAGAAATTCGATGTTTTCACAATTTTTAAACATGTATTTCTCTATGCCTACCTGATTTTTTACATTGATATTTAACTGTCCACTGCCCATTTGACATGAAATTAAACATAATGTCGAAAAACATATGAAATGTTCCATTTTCCAAAGCATTTTATTATCAAAAACAACTTTTCGGCAAACACGTAGAAACAGTTCAGTTATGACGTTTCGAACGTAAACAAATGACTTACGGATGTACTCGCAACGATACACGACGCAAACCAATGCGATTCTGATAGTTCGGATTGGCTTGGCAAAGAAACAAGCGAGCATTCGAAAGCGCATGTTACCATGTTGCCGGATCACCAAAACAGTCACATATTTGAGGATGTTTTCCACGTAGTAACTAATTAAATATTGTTAATTTGTAAATATTCTACGAAATTATATGACGGGTCTTCCATATAAGTGTTTTTACTCAATATTAGTAGGTGTTATGGAGTTATTACAACTTATTATTTAAAGGGAATAGTGATTGAAAGTAACTTTGACAACATGTGATGGCAACCGTTTTTCATTCGGCCATGTGCCCGCTATCGATTCGTGAGATTTCGTTATTCGTCGGAAACTAATTTGAACAGCGGGAAACGACATAAATTTTCTAATTATCTGGATAACAATTTACCTAAAATATATATTTTCCAGTCAACCACACGCAAAAAAATGGAACACATCGTTATTTTTCTTTTTGAATGTATATTTCACAGAAACAACCGCATAAGAACATTTTTATTTTGTTTGTTTACGAGGTTCAATAAATAAAAAATGTAAATCCATAACGTTGGTGCCAGTATGTCCGATTTTAATCAAATTGTCCCCGTTTTCATACAGACTAAAGAACATATTAGAATTACTGTTAATTAAATATTGTTTTGGATTGAGGTTTGAAATGGCACAAGTGCTGGTTAATTCAGAAGATCCTATGGCACCAGCCGCATCTGTAGGTCCGTCAATACCATCAGTTCCTGCAGCTAGTAAAAAAATGTTTCCGAAATTTTCGGTTTCGCCTTCAGTTTCTTGAAGCGTATCCAATTTTAGGGAAAAGGAAAGAGCTAAATGCTGGTTTCGACCACCCTTTCCAGAACCAGATACCTTTACTGTGGGTTCACCTACATAAATGAAAAAAAATTAATATACGGGTTTCCCAAAAAAAACTGTATTAATTTATTCAAACCATTATATCTTTTACCCCTAAAATAAGGGTTTTATACCATGTATAAGATAAAGTATACAAACTACTTATCAAACAAACCTTGTAGTTTTAAGGCAGATTTATGCTGGAACTGAGATCATCGATAAAAGCTGTGATATGTGCAAAGTGCGTATTGATTCCACTTGACACTGTAATTCGAAAATAATTTTTGAGCGCTTTCATCGTAGTCAAGGTAACAAGCATTTATATCTATGCTTCGGTCCCATATAATATTTCCATAGAAAATACATAATTTTTTATACTATCACTCTTACCATTGATCACAGTGCTAACATAAATATATCCTTAGAAAAGGCGATACACTTATGACTCGATTCTCCATTCTACTATTATACCCAACGATCTTCGAAAATTTTTATACCATTCAAGAAGAATTCTTCAAAATAGAGCTATTTCAAAATAATTTGTTGGTCGGTTAAATTTCTTTTTGCTAAGACATTTTCTTAGTACGTATACAAAGTGATTTAAAGCTCGACCGACAAATTCCGGCAGGTAGGTGATTTTCTGTGAAAAAGAAGACAAAAGTTCCTTTAACGTTTTTCCAGATTGTGCAAAAAAAGTCGTAAGGACACCAACTGGTTCATATGGTTTTAAACAATTTTTCAGAAATTGATAAGACAGGTTTAATAGAGAATCAAATGGTTGTAAATTTTACAAATTTTCAGGAGAAAATGATGAACCTTTATCGAGGAAATTACAAAAAACTAGTCAAAAGTAACAAGCTTTGAAAGGTCGTATATTTATTGGAACGCAAAATCTAGAAAAACATCAAAAGAATTTTGTCTTTTTTTTTCACGGGAAAATTATCTACTGGAATTGAATTTTGAATCACTCTGTATATTTGGAAATAAATGAAGTTTACACATAAATAAATCTGACAACTGCGACGGATGAAACAGAAATTCGTTCAACGATTCTACTGTAATTCAATTTCGAATTAGCAATAAAAAAATATCAGTACCTTGTGATTGTCACTGTCTCTAAATTTTCAGTAAAAATTGATATCTCAATATAACAAATAAATATAAAGAAACAATGCTTAACATCTTTCTAATCAAGTATCTTTGTTTTCTGCGAAGCACGTTTTCTTTGTTGAAATTAATTTTTTTTTAATTTTTGTTCTTCCTTTTACTGTTGTTTATTATATGTAACATTAAACCAATGTTTCGTCAGTAGTGAAAAAGAATGAGCATTTGCGGATTATAATTTTTTTTCAAAAAAACACTCGTTTGCTTAATATTTCTTGTATGAAATTTGGTATGCAATCAATTGACGAGTTTACAATCGTACAATCTGATCCTCATCAGGCGATCTTGTAAAACGATATTATGGATCGTGTTCCAATTGAATTCCTTCAGCATATCAAGTGAAATTTAAGCGATTTTCATTAAATAAATATCTACATATATTATTATCTACATAGTAACTACATTGTTTAGGATCTCATGCTAATGATACAATTACTACGGTTCCATGTAGTATTGAGAACGTTTTGAAAACGGTATTGGGATTATTCTCTAACATTCAAATTACATATGTCAAAATTCAAATTCAAAATTGTATTTAATTTTGACATGTGTGATTTGAATGTTAGAGAATAACCCCAATGCCGTTTTCAAAACGTTTTCAATTCTATATGGAAACGTAGTAATTTAAAAGGTTTTTATGTATCGTATGTAACTTTACTTATCAAAACTAAACGACTTGACAAGAAATTTAAGGGATAGCGTTCAGAAAAATGTTGTTACAAGTGACAGACATTATAGACGCGAATTTATTCTACTTCCTTAGTACTCGTACACACCGAGTACTGTCTTAAATTTAACTGAAGTGAAACGAACAATACTTTTGTTTTTGCAGGGTCACAAAACAAAGAACATCATCAAATGTCATTTGACATTTAAACTTAAGTCCATATATAGTCTAAATGGTTTTCTTTTCTAAATGAAAGAATTAAATTGATTTGTTTGGTTGAAACATTTTCTCCATTTTTGTTATTTTCTTCTTTTTATAATACCGATGCCAAAAGATTGATTTTTATTACTTTAGGATCGAAGTAAAATTTGCCAATGCAGTTCGTAGACAGAATTTCATGACGTAACAGAACCAATGTGATTCATGGTATATTAAAATCCTTCTAAAATATTACACGCTTTTCCTAGTAAAAATTTTCATTTCTAGATAATATAATGATACCACAATTATTAAACATTATTAGTAAATAAAGAAATGGGATTTACAAAAACTTACCTGCAAAAATTAATAATATACCCCTAGAGCCATATAAGCCCAAAATATCTTGAATTGCGTTGTCTTCCACTTCAAATGACACATTTTCCAATAATTCTTTGATTTTAATAATTTTTCCATTCATAAGATAGAGGGCCAATTGAGCATATACGTCAGACAAATAATCAACGTTTTCAGTGACCTTCAAAATGAAAATAAATAATTTTTTGAAAAACCAAATAGGGTTGATAAAACGAAATCATATAAAAAGGTTCAAATGTGATATTGGCTTATAAATATTTAAGACAATTTATAAATTCGCAAAGACCATACCTAAAAGAAATGAGTTTTAGACAACTTTCTACAGTCAACAGAAATTTTTGGCTTCCTTTTGAACTTTTGATAGAAAAAGTTTTAGCTTTACTCTCCATGAGCGTACTATTCTATATTTTTATTTTCTGTGTGGTTTGATTTGACATTTTTCTTAATTTATAATGAAAAGTCATAATTAAAAAGTTGCCGACAATCTTTAAAAAGTAATCATTTTTATGTAGGCACAATTAAAATGTTGCCATGAAAACTTGACTGATTACGAAGTTTGTTGGGATTTTCTTCCTACGTTTGCTATTTGTCAATAATATTTTTTGATATTTACAATTTTTGATAAAGTACTTGGAAGTAAATTTTATTAGAAGTTTAAATTTTGTATATAAGATCCTTTGACTCCCATTTATCTTTTTTTTAAATAATACTAACTTTTTTTGTTTTTTTTTATTTAGGTCCTCTACTCTTTTTGTAAAATTCAAAATCAGAAATGGATGGAAATTTTTCTTCTGAAAATCATTTTAAAAAACAGTATTGTACTTTCACACTCTCGTAACTAGCATTGGCAGGAGGAAGTAAGGTCACTAGAAAGCAATATCATCTTTCTACATTTTTCAATAAACGATGTCTTATTGTTTTTCTAAGTGGACGGTGTTATGTAAAAACCTATCAATCGACATAATTTTCGATATCAAGATTTTGGTATCGTTGAATTAATCTCATCGAGTAGAAGTCCAAGGACAATAGCATTAATTTAATTTTAAAGTTTTTTTCGATCGTTCTTGGCTTATTGTTATGTTGACTTTATTTTTGAACATACCCATTCATCCAAAAAAGTCTATTGGTTTAAAATTATACGATATAATCAACCCAAGTAACTTTACCATTACATGAAGTTATAAGACCATCGAATTTGATTCATGGCAAATCGATTGCTACAAAATATGTAGCACCGGCGTGGAATTACATCATGAGCCACAAACGAAACGAAAATGTTGAACAATTAATAACATACTAATTCTGTATTTTCCCATTTTTTTCTTCAAGAATATCGTCTTAAATAATATTTTTTTCTGAATTTAATAATGAACCTTTTTTGATAATTTCGGAACCCCATATGATAATAGACGAGTAACTCATGTAAACCTTAGAGGAAACAGTCACGCATTGCCACCCAATTGCTAATGCAGCCCGTTTAGCCGCCTCTGTGGCAATTCGGTTCGTTCCAATTATGAAATTCGAAACGCGTTGGTAAAATTTCTCATCGGAACAACGGTACGTGGAATTTTCCATTGTTGTTGTACACGGTGTTCTCTTATTAAATTGACCCTGATCAGCAGATGCACTGTCGTCGATCCCCTTGCTGGTGCAGCTTCCAGAATTGTTCGCTTGTGATTCAAGAATGGTCCGAATAGATTGTGGCGCGTCTTCATACATTCCATATTTCTTTAGTATCTGCCGTAAATATGTACATGTTATACGATGAAACCAAAAAGGTTGAAACAAATTCCACGAAAATTCGATTGGGAGTGAAATAAACAATCGTTCATACACGTTAATCTTAATTTCTAAATACCTAAATTTCGACTTGCAATTGGTCGCAAATTAACGTCATCTCTAATTTTTTCAAATTTCAAATTCTACATTTTCGATAATAATATTTGAAAGAGTCTATTTTCTGTATACAATTAGATTTTTTTGTTTGATTAATTGTATAATAAAGTTTTCGAGAAAAAAATGTTTTGTGTATTCATTAAAATGTACTTATTCTTTGTTTATGTCTTTTTTAACAAATAACACTGATTAGTTGCAAACCAACAATAGAATAAGTTCTTAGAAATGCTTCAACAAAAAAATCATTTCTTTTATGTATTTGGTGTAGTGAAATTGTAGTTGTCATATGTATGTAGCAATATCCAAATCTCTATTGTTTTTTGCTACAAGGATTAACTATCAAATCTGAATTAACTTTTTTACGAGCATGACAAAAAGAACTTTTTTCGAATTAGTTTATTCCGTTTTGATAATTTTCATTTATCGAAAAGAAAAATGATACGTTTAAGTTAAACGTACAGAATAGAAATTTTAATGACAATTAGTTACTGAGACAATTGCAAGACGCAAGAAGTTTGCGAGTTGTTTAATAATAAGGATCTTGATCGGCCAATTATGAGATCAACAGTAAGTAAGGTAGATGAAAATTTAGAGACTTCGCTCATGTAAGAGATAACTTCACAAAAGACCGTCCAACAGTTTCAGAAGTAAAACAATTAGATGTTCTATTAACGTTACAAGAATATCCTAACAAACCCAGCCGTAGATTCGCATTGCATCAGTTAATTAATTAGTCATTCTTCAATTCATTTGGTTCAGGAACTACTAGATGATAGTTTTCACTGCAGAGTTAAATTTAGTGATATATTGATAGACCGATGTAATTTTATAAATAATCAGATAATAATAATTCAGAATTTGCAAGAAATATAATTATCTCCGGTGAAACTATCTTTTATTTAAGCGGCTCTATTTGTAAAACTATACAGTGTGCACAACGTGACCTTAGCACAAATTTAGAAAAGGACAAATAGAAAATACGTCTGTCGCATTCACTCCAACTGTCAGTCAAGTAGGAGTGAACGTAACAGACGTATTTTGTATCTGTCCTTTTCTAAATTTGTGCTAAGGTCACGTTGTGCATACTGTAGATACTGGCACCTAAAAGCCCATACTAGATCATAGATAGCTTTTTTTTATTGAAGATATAATGAATGGTGAAAATTATTTGAAATTTTTACAGTAAAATGTAGTTCCTGCAATTGATGCTCTCTGTTCAAATGTACAATATCACTTGCTTGACAACGTGTCGTAGTTTCACCACGATAGATCGCCGCCATATTAGTCTGTTCCCATTATTAATTATGAAAACACGATTTTTTATAACAAATAGATTGATATGGATGATGAACGAGATCTTCAGACCTATATTTCCTATGGACTATTTTTTGTAACGTTATCTAAAATCAAAATTTTCTCTGAATTGACCTAATAAAATTACAAAAGAAATTAGATTAATGATTACCGAAATATTCAATAATGTTATAAACGAATTTGAATATCGTCTTGCTCATTGTTAGCAGGTAAATATGACAGGCAGTTCGAACATTTTCTTTGATGCTTCTTAATGCTTTCATCAGTTTCTTAACTAATATATATCTTATAATTTACATTAATTTTTTTACAAAAGTGAAGGAAATAGAAATTAAATTAAAATAAATATATGTATTATAAAAAATACACAAAATATATTTTTTTCGAAAATTTTGTTATGTAATCAACGAAAAAAAAACATCGCTTTGTATATTGAAAAACGTGCTTTTTCAAATAGCGCTATTAGAAATATGCAATAAGAATTGCCATTTGAAAAAATACAAATAGACGTTATAAAACAAATTTGTATGCTAAAAATAGTGCATTTAAAATTTTAAGATCAACGTGTTCGAACGTTTTTTATTTCTCACCCTGTAAAATTTTTATTGGCTTTGTTCCAAGCTTTACGTCCTCACTGAGTAGACAGTTACGTAGAAAATTAAGGGTTCGTATAGAGCCCTATACACCCAACTACGATATTTAAGACTTGCTTTTATTATACTAAAGGAAACTCTAGACATTAACTTACTCGGATGGCATCCTGGGGATTTTCCTGCGTATAAACTGTTGGACCACTTGCAATTATATCCAGAGGATCGCCCACGACATCACTAAGAATCAAGGAAACTATTTGTGCCGGAAAAGCGATTTTAGCCAAACCTCCACCTAGAAACTATTATTTTAAAAAAAAATTCATTTTGTTGTTAATTTGACCTTTTAGAAGGGATAGATGTTTTCTAACAATATTTAGTTCTTGAATTGAGGCTCCTCCTCTACTTAAACTTCGAACAATTTGTTGTTTCTCTTCCAAAGAAACGGGAGGTATTGGTAAAGGCAATAAAGCTGAGCCACCCCCTAAATTAAATATTTTAATGACAACATTCTCAAGGAAAGATTAATTAATTTGGTAATTGTGCCTACACATGATAATAAACAGGCTGCCGAAAGAATTCCTGAAGATTTATATGAAGAAAAAAATATGAAATTTATGTAAATAACTTTATTGTTGTTCAAAGTGCCTGTATTTGAAATCAACATATCAATACATGTAATATATCTTCGTATACGNCTTTTTTCAAATAGCGCTATTAGAAATATGCAATAAGAATTGCCATTTGAAAAAAATACAAATAGACGTTATAAAACAAATTTGTATGCTAAAAATAGTGCATTTAAAATTTTAAGATCAACGTGTTCGAACGTTTTTTATTTCTCACCCTGTAAAATTTTTATTGGCTTTGTTCCAAGCTTTACGTCCTCACTGAGTAGACAGTTACGTAGAAAATTAAGGGTTCGTATAGAGCCCTATACACCCAACTACGATATTTAAGACTTGCTTTTATTATACTAAAGGAAACTCTAGACATTAACTTACTCGGATGGCATCCTGGGGATTTTCCTGCGTATAAACTGTTGGACCACTTGCAATTATATCCAGAGGATCGCCCACGACATCACTAAGAATCAAGGAAACTATTTGTGCCGGAAAAGCGATTTTAGCCAAACCTCCACCTAGAAACTATTATTTTAAAAAAAAATTCATTTTGTTGTTAATTTGACCTTTTAGAAGGGATAGATGTTTTCTAACAATATTTAGTTCTTGAATTGAGGCTCCTCCTCTACTTAAACTTCGAACAATTTGTTGTTTCTCTTCCAAAGAAACGGGAGGTATTGGTAAAGGCAATAAAGCTGAGCCACCCCCTAAATTAAATATTTTAATGACAACATTCTCAAGGAAAGATTAATTAATTTGGTAATTGTGCCTACACATGATAATAAACAGGCTGCCGAAAGAATTCCTGAAGATTTATATGAAGAAAAAAATATGAAATTTATGTAAATAACTTTATTGTTGTTCAAAGTGCCTGTATTTGAAATCAACATATCAATACATGTAATATATCTTCGTATACGCTCGAAGCAATTAATGGGAATCGCTTGAATTTTGAAACTAATTTCTTAAAACTGTGTTTGTGATGTTTCAACCGGCGAAAATCGATTCACGTGCCTATTATTGATTTTGGATCAATGAAAACAGGTGATAAATTAAGAGAACATAAATAGTAATTCACTATTTCGAAAGTTTTACTCAATTAATTCGAAAATTTAAAGAAATAAACAGTTATTATGCGTTGCAATATTATGTAGGTACACAATCTTAATATTATAAATTCAAGTTCATTTTGAAATGCCCAAATAGTATTTGTTTATCTGTTTATTTGGCAAGAGTTTTCAATTGGTTTTAAATTTGGAAGTTTTAATTTAAAATTTGTAACTCTCTCTATTCACTAATAACAACAAACGATCCACTTCCATGGAAATATCTCAAGAAAAATATATGTATTACGAAGAATTAATGTGATTGAATAGAAATGGACCTTTAACAAAAACCAGCCAGAATTGATGAAAAGGAAAAATGTGTCTGGCGAATAGACACATTTTTATTGATTCGACAAAGTTGAGAATTTAGTTGGGAAGTTTTGATGAATTCATCATAGGCACATTAAAATTGATTAGACGATATGATCCACAGAAAATACATAAAAAAACGAAGGCAAGATGTTATAATTCAGAGTGTTTTCAATTAAATAAATTTAAAATATCTATCACTATTATTAAATTTAATGACGAAATCCAAAGAAAATAAAAAAAATTATAGATTTAGGACAGTATAAGATCTCCTCTATTATTACGTATATTGATATCTATGTAGTACATACATGTCAATCGTTTTCAATCAATACTAAAATGTATATTTCAATTGTGAATGTCTGGAAAACGGTAATGTTTAGGTAGAGGAACGTCTAATAATTATTTAATCACTTTAATGTGTAGAATCTAAAAATGCAAAAATATGTAGGGCGTTCCATTTAAAATAAGGAAGTTGACTTTGAGTTCCGGTATAATTGGAAGTAACAAAAACAGTAAAGTCCAACCATATAATGCATTTCATCAAATCAAACAATTTGTCACTAAAACATTTTTGAGTATCTTTAATCATAACAGAGATATAGCCTTGTAATAGAGTTACTGAATCACCTTTATAACTACTCTCCCAACATATGCTGATGCATTGTCGTGCATAAGTAATTATTGTTCCCCAACTTGCGCCTCATGAAAAATCACAGGTTGTAAAATAGTATCTACATAATATGTAGATACTATTTTACTATATACTCTTTTACAACCAATTATTTAACATGTTGTACATATACATGAAGTAAAATATTTACAACAACGAGACTAATTTAATGATCATCTCAACTCCAGCGCAAAACATTAGTATACCACTCCGATATCTGCCCACTTTGCGTATAGTTTGCAAATGGTGTTCATTTCCTGGTCTTTTCCATACCCTTACCGTTCTGGAATCTCATCATAAACCGAATCTAAATTCGTCAGTGAAGACGGCGTGGGCACAGTATGTATGTAATGTACTTGAGTCTACTGCAGTCTTCATACACGATTACTATGCGAAAATACAGGAACTCTAGAGGGACGTCAAGAATGGAGTGCCACTTCACTTGAGGTTTGAGTTGAGGTGAGTTTTTGATTACCAATAACCTTAATTAGTTAGCCGTTAGATTTCGGTTACAAAGAACTTGGATGCGGATTAATATAACTTGATCAGCGGTTGTTTTTCTCATAACACATACCTAAATGTCTTTTTTTACCTCCCTAGTTCCTTGAAAACGCTCTTAAGAGGCCCCAAGAGATTTTGATCGAATTGGCACTATCTGTCGCATCTCGAATTTTCATACTACTCTGTGTTATATATTCAGTTTACAACTGGGTTTCACGATTAAGATGACATCGTTCCATCTTTTTCATTAACTCAAATAACAATTTATAAAGCATTTCATTTGTTGGTTTCTTATTTAATGTATGACAATGAAATACAGAACTTTTCTGCTTCAAAAGTTCATATTTTTAGTTTTGTCTCCTGGTCAATTTTGGTATATATATGTATATTTCTCATCTTGCGCTATCCAATTACCATTGCTTCGAAAGCAGCAAAGATTTCCTTACTCATATGAAATTGGCTTCAATAGAAGCCTGTGAAAATCACATAGGTAGTTGAATTACTCAACCGAAAACCCTGTTTTTTTAAACCTTTCTGCAATGGAATAACTGTTGTACCAGATAAATAGTAGGTCCTCGGACAAAATGAAAATTATTTGCTATCAACCAATAGCTTCCTAATGAACAGATTAGGGGATATGTTGTTGGATTCATGAATCAGTGGGACTTCAAATTTGAACTTTTTTAAAAACATTATGAAGAAGACATAATTCTTAGACCTAATAATTCTGATACGAATATTCAAAGTTCCTAATTGAAAAAGAAACACGGAAAATCAAATTCAAGTTGATTTTCTAGAAAGAAGATGACATAATATATGTATAAAAAATATATAGTTTCAACACATTACAAACAAAAAAAATAAATGGTTATACATATAGAAAAATATGTTTATCTACAACCATCGAATAATTAACCTCTTTTTTAATAGTTTTCAAACTTAAAAGTAAAGCATTTTACGACAGTGAAAAAAGAGTGGGGGAACTGTGGAATAAAGTGCTCGCAGTGGATAAAGTAGCACTTTATCCCACCATTTTGAATAATAAATTTAGTGACTTTTAAAGTGTCACGATTTTATGTTGACAACACTTTTAGTGATTTTAATACCTATGATCATGGTAGTGACCATGGTCGATGGTCGTAGATAAAGTATAGCATTCAACTCGTGAAAAAGAGCCACTAAACATGAGAATGAAGTTTGCAGGACGAGTCTGCGACTCGTCCTGCAAACTTCATTTTCATGTTTAATGGCGTACTTTTACACTCGTTGAATAATATACTATTTTCTTTAAAATACCTAGTTTTCTATTATTACCTGAAATGAGGACGATTAACAAATCATTTATGTCAAGACTCTCGGCCAATTCCTTAATCTTAATTGCGCCTTTCATAGCGGCTTCGTCGGGAATATTATTTTCTGCACCTTCAAAGCATAATATTTTTGAATTTTTAATGGAATATTCTGGATGTTTTTCGAATATTCCTTTTGGTATTGTTAATATCGCCCTCTCGAGATTATCTCCTAAGACGCGATCCAATTCAGTGGCCATTCCTAATACGGCTTTTCCAAAACCAACCGCATAGTAGGTTTTTGCGGGAAAACTTACATTGTTCACATATAGATGGCCGTCAATACATTTTATCTAGAAATGATATAAGTTATTAAGTTGTTAGTTTTTCAAAACAGTTTCCAAACAGACAGTTAATATATAAATCCGAGATAATACATATACAGGGTATCGCTTAAAGATCTTTACGCTCTACCAAATAGAGTTCGGTTTAACATAAGTTGATTTATCTTAATCAAAAGTTAACACATTGAGCAAGGCGTAGCATTTAACAGATACTGGATACACAATCTAAGGTCCTTGAAACGGCGAGGTATTATTATAATGCTGACGCAACGGGGCTATCTCCTAGTCGTCTATACGAATCCAAAATTTCATCTTTATGCCCGTACTCAATATGTTAATACTAACTGAAATGCAGAGTGGCAAGTTAAAAAACTAAATCACATTTTCTTTAATAAGTTTCGATCACTTTGAGCTAATTTTACAAAATCTCGTATCTGGGAGGTTTTTTAACTTGAAACATTTGAATTTATCGAAAGTTAGAGGGCACCACAAGTGACAGTTAACACACTTTCAAATCGTTAAAACTTTTTTGTACCAATTTTGGTTACGAAAATCTTTTTCCTTAACTTTTCCGTTTAAAAAAGGATATAAAAAAAAGTTGGTGATGCATGCAAATTATGTATTTATATGTATATGTATATTACAATATAATTTGCTAGCATCGTCAGCTTTAGATACATTTTTATCGGAACCCATTGCTTCTAGCGGCCTCAATAATGAATCCCATTTTTAGTAAAAAAGCTAAGAGAGAAAGTTTTTTCTACCCGTAAGTGACGTACAATGTAGCTCAAAAAAGTTATGACGGCTTAAAAATGTGCTAACCGTTGCTTGTGGCACCCTCTAATTGATAAATTTAAATTTTTCAACTCAAAAAACCTTCAGATACGAAATTTTGTAAAATGATTTAAATCAAATCATTCAATCAATCAAAGTGATTGAAATTTATTAAAGAAAAGGTGATTTTTTTTCCATTTTTGCATCTTGTATTTCAGTTAGTATTAACTAGTGCTGGGCGGTTAATACGGATACTTTTAACTTAACTTCTATTGTACCGAATATTCTAATAAAAATAGTGGAAAAAAATTGTTGACATTATTTGTCAATTTTATTATTTATTTATTTATTTATTTTATTATACCTACTATGAATATCCGGATCATGGTGACCGAAAATTCGGATATCTGTTATTCGGATTATCCATGACGTCGCTATCTGGATAACCAGATATCCGGATAAGCCCAGCACTACTATTAAGTTTTGACTAAAATAAGTTTAATTAAATTGATTTTTTTGAGCCATACTGTATCTGGTGAAGCGTTGTAAAAATCTTTTAGAGACAGCCTGTATGTTAAATTATTGATAAATTATGGAAGTATCTAATACTATTATACCAAAATTTTAATTGATTTATGTTAAAACTGCTCATTGTCGGTCATAAATCAGGCGCCAGTTTCAGACTGTTTTAGACCCTTATGTATGTACTTTGAGGTTTTTATATAAATGATGTAATTAAAAAACCGCATTAAACAGGAAATCGGTTGATTATACCGGCCCCCATTATCAATGTGCAAATTGAATTTATTTAGTCGTTCAGAACATTGTCAGATAGTTAATGGGCATCAATTTGAACATTTAATTGCGTAAAGTTTAGTATAATAAAAAAATTTCGATTTTTTATAATAATTCAAATTTTTGTAACATTTCCGAGAAATTTGTCTAGGATAACCCCATTAAACTCTATATCACAAAAGGTGCCATAAAACACTCTTCTACTAATTTAAAAAATATACGGAGCGTTCTTTTAAGAAAAATTCTTGACGATGTCATAAGTATTACTTTTTAGCAATCTTTTTAGCTGCCTAGTCCATTCAAGAAACGATTGATTTATTTAATTAGTTGCTGTTGCCAGTTGATTCAATCCAATCTGCCTAAATTCTCAGTTCGCATTTAATTAAGATTAGTAAAACTATAGGTATACCACAAAATATATGGCTTTGTATTTACGTGTACCTATTTAAAGTTAATTTTTTTGAATATTATAAGTTATAGTATATCATCATCACATAGCAGAATCACTACATATAACTAGCAAAACACATAAAATTATGATGAATGCCATAGGAACAATGTAACACTTTACATCACCTATACCAATTGGATACGATTGATAATTTAATGGCCAACATTTAAAAAAATCATAGATTCGTTTTTCTTTATCTAATTTTTTTTTATATCACATCTCAGTTTACGTTACTTGAATTGAATAACGATTAATAAAAAGGTAAGTTGATTTAACATAAATTAAATAAGGCAAAACTCTCATAAAATAGTTACAATATATGCACAGTCAAAAAAAAATCATAATATAAGAGATGTTTTAACGTTTTTTCATGAAGTGAAAATGGATTAAAAATTTGTAAGTCGTTTTAAGTTTTTATTTGCACGAAGTAATGAGAATATTCAGGCATTTTCTGAAAAAAACTAGGTAGATATAAAATTAAGTCTTTTACATTAAATGCTGCTAGTTAGAAAACAATGCTTAAGCTTCTTTTCGTTAAGATAGAGTTCATAAAATGGAGCAATATAGTAATAACACATACACTGCATTCATAAAGTAACGCATACATTTATTATTTCTGAAGGTATGAATTCTCCAAAAAAATCTTGGAGCATGGCGAATTTGTTTTAAAAAAGGCTTTCTGATTTTTGCTTTTTTTCCGTTTATATCTCCGATGTTATCGTTGTTCGAGATACAACGTAATTGATAATTTTTTTTAAATAACGACCCTCGATTTTATTCACAAATTTTAAAAGGCTGCGGTATTCTACATTATCAAAAATTATAAGTATAGTACATTACAAAAATTTTGGACAAATATTCTTGCAAATTTATGAAAATGTACTGGTCTATTATTTTATTAAATGTTCAATATGGAAACCACATCATATCTGGAGGGAAAATACTATTGCATTCTCGTTTTATTCCCCCATATAGTTTTTGAATGTTGTCCGATTTATTTTTATAAGCCTTATTTTTAAGATGCCTCCAAAAGAAATAATCTAATGGACTAAGGTTTGGAGATCGTGATAGGCTCTCGATAGTGCCACTTTTTCCAATCCACCTGTTCGAAAATATGTATATTATTACTCAGGCATTGTACATCAAATATTGCCTGAGTAATGGAGTAGGGCTCCATCTTGTTGAAACCATAAATTCGAATTCAACAATCTCGGATTGTTTCAGCCTAGAAATAGGTGTGTCAGCGTAAGAAGCATATTTTCCTGTAAGTTTAATATTTTATGTACCAACGTATACGAAAGATTAAGATCACACCTGAGCTGTTAAGGGGATTCTCTTGCATATTTAGAACATTTAATTTCTCCTCTTAATCGGCCTTATTGTTAGTGCTTCCTCTTTTTGATTGGTCAATGGAATCAGTTTCTCAAAATTTCTTTTGAAGTTTAATAACTTTTAACGTTTTTTCCAGGTATTTATTAATAAATAAAGTACACATTTTTTGCTGAGTTTGTACTCTCTTTCCAACCAGCCATCACTTAAATTTTTAATTCTCTGAATAATAGAAATTTTCATTTAGTGAGCTGAAGATATGATAGCTATTAACGACTTGTGAGACACAATCAAAACTGACGAGCAAAAATACTTTACCTAAAACCATATTACTAAATTATAATCTTAATATTTGTCTTCTTTTTTGTATTGCAATATTTAAAAACATTTAAAAAATTATTTATTTATTTATTTCAACGAACGTACTCATCATTTAGGATATTGTTAAGTACAATATGGTTTCTAAATTGCAATATTTAACAATATAATAGCAATATATTTTCACAAACTTTAAAAATTATTTTTTCCAAATTTTTTTTTTTGTGACATTAATAATTTTTTATAATCATACATAAAATGTCCTTTCAAAATTCATGAAGAAAATTGGAGGTTACTATTTAAAAAAATGTTGAGAGAGATCATACCTTGAACAACAATAACATCACAGATATAAAAGGAATTTCATAAAAAATCTGTTTATAAAAGAAAATTGACTTAATTCAACATTTTTTTCAAAAATTTGTACATTAAACCTTTTCGGCCCAGTGGCTCCGTATAGCATTTTTATTTTTTTACAGATTCTTGTAAGTGCAAGTTGTCTGTAAATGTAACAAATAATAAAAAAATTACTAAAATTAATTTGGACAGGAAAGGACTAAGAAATAAAGAATTTGTGCGTTAGTTTATAAAAACAATATGCATAGCATAAAAGGAACACACAGAGAAAAAGAATCTGTATACCTTACCATTGCAAAAGATTTTCCAGTGGCATAGATCTAGTTATTAACTGCATACATAGTGTAGTTAATAATATACTATATAATATCTACATAGGACCCACCATTTACCAATTAAAGATCCTAATGACGATCAACTTTGTCAACATAAGACTCCTTACATCAATGTTCTAAAGGAGCATAACTAACAATAAGTTGATCGTCTGTATGCCCTTTAAGTAACAACGCACTCCAGTTCATTATAAAAAAATATTTTAGTACAATTGTGTAATACGTTATAGTACATATTTTTTACATGATAATCCCAACCTTGGCACTTACTTGTTTTCCGATCAACGAAGATGGTTGGACTGATTTTATGGCTTCCGCAAATATATTTCTTAATTTTATAGTCGATTGTTCGTTTGATGAAGCACTAGCCATTATTTTGGAAAAATATTTTAAAGCACTACCTGAAAAATCCTCGGGGAAACCACGCCGTAATACACAGAAATTTAATGTCCTACCATACATGATTGTATTTTAAAATTAATTCTATTAACGGCCGACCGGGATCTGTTAACGAATCACAATGAAACAAACGTGACCTTTCAATGTCAGATGTCACCCTGTCATTTTGGTAATCATAATTGATAACAGAACAAAAACCTTTTTTTTTAGAAGAAATCTCACAGTTAATATCTAAAAAATATATTTAAAGTTAAATCACAGTTTCTACTAAGAACTATTATCAGTATTTTCTAGGTTAGTCGCTAATCTTCGAAGTATAGGTAACGTCCTCTTGGCAAGTCTTTGCTTAATATCTTGTGGCGGTCCTTGCGCCCATGGAGGATCTGCATTGGTTCGAACATAGTAAATGCCCCGTGCACTATAACAATTGAAATGTGACTTTGTCAAGCATGAAAATAATACACATACCTGTGGGAAACATGTTCACCCATAAGGACATAATCTTCTTCATTAGGCGAACACCAGTTAAGCATGAAGCTTATTAGTGTGGGACATGGATAGGCCCAAAATCCTTTTTTAGTTATAATCGATTCGATAAAGTAAGGAGTAACTTTTGTATGGTCGCATGCTAAAGTTTCTATAACGTAGAGTAACTGTAAATTTTAAACAAATAATAGGTTAGAAAGTTTCTTACTAAAAATCGTGTCACTGCCGCATCCAGGTTGGCTTGATCCGCCGTTAATATAAAAATCTGCATGTCCATTTGGACCCCATTGTCCTAAAATACCAGCCCCAGTATGTAAAATGTCCACAAAATGAGCATCACTAGAATCGAGATCTCTGGAAGAGTTTTTGCCCATGTAGAAAAATATTGTGGGATCTAAACCAGTTATTCTTCCCAGTTTACCGTCAACTATAGGATCTAAAAAATTGGCCACTAGACCAGAAATATGTGCCCCTACACTGTAACCTATAAGATGGAGGTTGTCGGCTCGAACTCCACGGGGATGCTGAGTAAGATACCTGATTAGTTGAGCAATGCATTTGGCACAGAAACGAGGAGCCCATTCCATTTGCTATATTAATAAAAAGAAAAAACAGTTTTAATCATTCCCAAAAAAGGTAATGTTAGAAATAATATGTTTAGTTAATTGAAAGTTAAATTACATTATCTAAAGTCAATTTTGTTTTTTCAGTTTATCTGTTCTGAAAACAAATGTTCTAAACTTGATACATATACCCTTGAATGATGATTAGCTTATGTATTTAGCTACTTATGTGGTAGCCACTTTTTGCGAAAAACGTTAAGCATTTGTTATAATTGTTTAAATGGTATTATCGATATTGATGCAAATGTGGAGAACTAGAATTATCAAATTACATTCTATTCATTTCAATTCAATTTATGCAAAGAGCAAATCGATCATTTTTGGGAAATTAGGAGCTTAGAAGTACAATTGTACAAGAATAGAAACGTCTTAATACTTTTTTCTTAAGTAATTTATACTCAACATGAACAAGACGGTGTTCCAAGATAGTAATTGCAATGGAATCTCCTTGGATTATTCAAATTGGCTCCATGAATATATCGTCGTTGTAAAATAAACCACGTTTAATTGAGCGTCCATGATTATATTATTCAGGGTAGTAGCTTAAGGATTAATAGAATGTAATGTGACCTCTATTGACAATATTCACAAGTTCTTCTAAGCTGTTTATAGAAATCTAGTTTCATAACAAATTAAAAAATGCATAACTGTTTGATATATAAGATATGTACCAAGCATGGCTTAATAATTCATAGAACTAATGTTAATATAGTACCCCCATCATGCATGAATGTGTAGTATATGTATAATTGGTGTATTTCATTCTTTTCGTAGAAGAAACTGTCATTTTTTATTATATTAATCAACAAGCACATGATCACATTTCAGAAAAATATTTTGGAACCATAGAGAGATCATAGAAAAATAACTATGTAGATAATTCATAGGATCTAAATAGTGTATTATATATTAAATATTAGAGGACATAATATCAATGGTATTTTTACAAAATGGTGAAACCGCCACATCTGCGATTTTCTTCTTTATGTTTATGTTTATATCGACATGTTAGTGATTTATTGTGCTGTATTATTTATTGAAAAATATAGATCTCACATTGCAAAAACGAAAATATTTTCGGTTAATTTCACAGCGTTGAGTTTAAAAGGTGCATTTATTTAAGTTTAAAATGACAAAAGGGTGAACGTCCTTTCACAATGCATTGATATTTCGCGCTTTTTCCAATACAGTAGAATTGGGCCACTTTTCAAAACTCATCGGTGGATTACCGATGGTGATGGTATCATTGTCATATTTAATAATTCAGATAAGGACGGATTGTTAAGCGGTGAGTTTTGAAAAGTGGTCTTAGCGAACGAACCACTTTTTAAGGTGTGGACAACGTAATACAAGAGTATTAAATATACAGGATGTTTTAGAACTGCAGGGCAATATTTGAGGTATGTGTTCCCTATTACAAATATTATTAGAAAGAAAATTTATATAAACAGAGGTGCTTGATTAGTAGCCGAGCTACAGAGTGTTCAAATTTAAGAAAAACAATAGGTTTTTATTTTATTGAACTTGACCTGCTACAGACAGACCTTTCAAATTTTATATGCATATTAGGTACTTGGCACTACTTAATTAGAGACTAAATTTCTTCCAATTACTATACAGGGTGTTTCTTAATGGATGGTAGAAAATGAAATGGGTGAATTATGAGCTTATTTTAAGACAAAAACTTCATATAAAGACATGTCCTAAATTGCTTCCATTTTGCTTTACAGGGTGTTGAAGTTTAATTTTTTTCCTCGATTTTCATTAATTTCTCTGTTATTTGTAAAGATAATTATCTCAAAATTGGTAATAACAATAATTTTAGCATTACGAACAAACTGAAATAACAATTATTTAAAATAGTCTACAGGGTGTTACATTTTTCGTGGTCGCTCTCGATATTTTACATCAGAACTTTTTTTATGACATTTTTAGATTTTATTCATTAACTTCATTTCATTCTTTATGTCTTATTAACTTTTTTGCCTCTTCATTTTTTTTATTAGGAACAATAGCTTAGGAGATATTTGCAATAATATCTAATCGTGCTTGCCCCGATTGATCTAAAGATATGATAAAATGGCAAATCAAAATAGAAGCAATTTAAGACATGTCTTTATATGAAGTTTCTGTCTTAAAATAAACTCATGATTCACCCATTTCATTTTATACCATCCATTAAGAAACTCCCTGTATGTATAGGGTAATGTATTTTATGACACCATAGTTGAATATGATATTAAACAAAAGGATCATGTACATATTGAGAGACGGAGGTTCTCGTCAAGTCAAAACTCACTTGTACATAGTAGTATTTTAAAATATAACTCCCTATCATTTAAATTGAAGATGTTAAATATAAAAAAAATTAAATTAAAATTAAAAAAACTGCACATATAAAAATGAAATGTAATTGATAGTTTCTATGAAACTCAATAAATTAATTTAAATCCTCTTGAAAAATTTGTTTTTTTTTTATAAAAATAAAATTAGAGCTTTTGCCTCATCGAAATATTATTATATAGGGTATTATCGAAATGTCTGCGAATATTTGAACCAGTAAATCTTTGCTATTTCTTGAATATGCGACAATTTTTATTTCACAAAAATCGCTTTAATAAGGCCGTAGCTGTCTTTTGAAAATCGTCTGTAAAATTCTGATACATCAATGACCTGGAAACAACTAATCAATATTAGCCGTGTAATATTTTTTTAATTTCGTCTTGTTGCCATATCGTTAAATGCAAAAAGTCCCAATTCAAACCCGTAGCATAACAATGGCCGAATCGATCAGATAGTATTGTTACGAATTGATTATTTATTTTTATTTACTTTATTTATTGAGAAATTGTTGTTTATTTATATTTAATTGTAGGGTTATATCACTCGTCATTTCGGAAGGGTTCTGGTTAGTACAAAATCGTTCCTGAAGGTTGGTTGACATTTCACGTTATTCGTTCTTTTGCACTGAAAATAATTGAAATGTCATACTTTTCAAACGAGGAGTTAACTGATACTGTGATATAATATTATATTTCGATTTGTGAAAATGTTCACAAAGATCACATATGCTTTTTGAAGAACGTTTTCAAAATTACCGTGTACCAAGCAAACATACGTTTCTATCTGTTGTGCAACATTTAAGAGGCACCAGTAGTTTTTCGTGGCAAACTTATGATAGATGCCAAACTGCTTGATTGTTGAGAAGAGATCGTATTTGTATTGGAAAAATAAATGTAAGTATTTTGAGCACTTCTTGCGATAAATATTTTTGTTTATGTTTTGTGACCAAATCAATTTGAAATCATTTTGTGAATTCAAATTTAATATTCAATTTGAAAAATAGTCGATCGAGTATTAAAATCGATTTCTCAAAATACCTATTCCTGTGCAAATTTTAATTTGCAAATCTATTTGAATATAGCATTAAAATGTAGTAAATATTTTGGAACTTTTTGTCAACGTGGCAACGTTGCATAAATATGTTGTATTTTCAAACTATGTTTATAGGAGCTGATTCATAACTGTTGAAACAAGAACAAAAAAAAATATTTTTTGTAATTTATTTTTTGAAAACTTCGGAAATACACTTCGCAAAAAAAGTTAGGGATGTTGGAGATATGATGGAAAAAATGCAAAGTCGCTGTTTATAGGTCGGTTATCAGATCGGACTATATGTAATTTTTATTAATCTTTTTTGAAGCAATAACAATAATTGTTTTTAAAATTAATTATTAATTTTTTACCTAAAGAAAATTTTTTTCTGGACTGATTTGCTTCAATGTAATATAAAATAACAAATATTCCTAACTTTTTTTGCGAAGTGTACATCTTCGTATGGTCAACTTCTACCAATTAAAACATATGCAGACATTTCGATAACACCCTGTATGTCCATGGTATTTTTTAATTGGACAAAATATTATTGGTTCTTAACATTATTATTATTTATGCAAATTGAACCATTCATAGATCTGTAAATATTTAATGATTTTTTAAAGATAATTTTCCACGTTCTATACTTGGTTGGACATTTCCTGTAAGAGTTAAATATTTAAATTAATCAATGTATCAAAGAAAGCAAAATCTGATTTCTAAACATTTGGTTTGGTATTAATATCTTAATTATGTATGGGATGAGTAAAAAAATGCTTTCATTTTTTACTCTTGCTTTTAGACTATACATTGATTTCGTAGCAAGGGAACGGAAAAATTCGATAAAACATATGTTTTTTAAATGAGAACGTTCGAACATGTTGATCGATTCCATATGAAAGTTTTTTTTTTTAATTTTTTTTAGCCTATTTTAGAAAAAATATAACATCATCAATCTTTTAAAATAGGAGCGAGTCTGTTTCTAAATTTGATGGGACATATGGTAGGTGCAATGGGGTATATTTGGATAAATATTAATACCTACTGTTCCAACAGGGTTTTATGTGAAACTTTTTTAAAAATATGTTATTTTAAAATGTACAAATATAGGTTATCCTTGACTGATTAGACTATTATACACATTGAACTATAAGCACTATGTACTTCGAGCAAAAGCTGACTTTATTTAATTTTTTCAGCTAAACTTAATTTTTTGAGTAAGTTTAAATAGAGAATTGAAACGTCTATCAAAAACTCTAAAGAGATATGGAGTTTCATTACTAAATATTTCGGTTGAATTAAAAATTTGAAAAATTAACAATTTTGTATTCAGCAGAACTTTAAATTTTATTATTCAAAAATCCCTAAAATATTCTTGGTCAGTTTTTGTTTAAAAGCAGCATCAGTGTTCAAGAGTTAAGTATAAACTAGTGCAATCCTTCTGGGACAAATAATGTACGTATTAAGTGGAATGCCTTTTATTGCGTATTTTGACCATTCTTATTAAAAAATAGTCAACTAATGTTAGGTCCGATAATTGGTTTCATCATTTATTTTTTCATTACAACATAATGCTAATTAAGTACCATTAGAGAATAGTCTTTTAGGTGATTTTAAGACAAAATATTCATATTGTCTTCTATCAATAAATATTAAGCTGTTCTGTATTAGATGAGTCTCAAACATTATCAAAATCATTTTTTGGATCTTTAAAAATTAGAGCTTGTTTAAAAAAATATTACGTCATAGTTTATTTAAAGGCAAAAAAATGTTTAAAATTTCATTAAAAAAATTAAGCACAGTCGCAACAACAAGAAGGAAAATTAAGCTTCTAAAGGTCAGATTGAAAAAGGCTTAACTAACATATTGCATAGTGTCACAGTTTAATCGTATATTTAAATCATGTCACTTTTTTGAAGTCAAATAAAAAATTGATAAATAAGCTTACGAAAAAAAAATTAATATCTAATAGCAGGTATTAGTAAATGAAGCAATAGGTCAGTTAATAATCACTAATACCAGGATAATTTTATGTTTTTCAAAGAGACATCGATTCAGGAAGTTGGCAATTTTGCCTAATAACTTACACTTAAACACGGTTCTTTGACCAACGTTCCATAATCCACTATGATAATATTGTAATTTCCTCTATAAAAATACGCCTCCCTCATGTCCGTGCTTGGCGATAAATTTCTGCCACCACCAAAACCATGAACCACAATTTTTACCGGGTATCTTCGATTAAATTGAGTGTCGTACAAAGAATCTTCTTTGGTAGTATCTATCAATTCCGGATTGTTTTGCGTTCGCCTAAAATATGATACTTAATTCAAATATAATCTTAATTAATCTGGGTCAAATTTAAAATGAAAAAAAAAAGAGTTTAGTGTCGCAATAAAGGCACATTCTAGAATTCTAAAATTTTCCGTTCACCCACCTGGTGTATAGAAAGAATTGAATTTGTTTATGAGGGCATTTGTACGGCTTAGGAATGCAAGAAGAAGTATTAAACAATTCTTGAATACTTTGCGGTTCCTCCACGTCCTTTTCTCGACCTTTCTGGCCATAAACTAACCCTGAAATAGTAAAATTTTTCATGCACATCTCGCATGTGACCTCAAAACATAAAAAAGCCGTTACATCATGGAAGAATTATTAAAAGACAATGAAGAAAGTGTGCCTTCTTTTATAAAAATTGCAAAACAATCGAAGACAATAATATCAGCAACTTTCTATGGCCAGTTAAAAGATGCTAATGGACTTACCGGAAAAGTTTACCAAAAGAAAATAATAACAGATAATGAAAACTGCACTTTCACGTTTCACAATACTGAAAAATCCTCGACGATTACTACTCATGATTTCATATTATTATATTTATTTAAATAAGTGAAATTACGAAAATTGAATTGTTTTAACGCAAGTGAAAGTAAAATGGTATTCCTTAATCGTACAAAGACATGTGCGCTTATGGTACCTCTCTCCNTTTTTATTATTATTAATTAAACTGTATTGTCCACGATTATTAGTATTATTATTAGTATTATTATTATTATTAGTATCATGCGCGGATAACAAGTGCAACAATCACCGTATTTTTTAAAAACATTATTGTTCTCTGGTAAAAAGTATTGTCTCTTTTAATTAAGGAAAAGCTAAAAGCAGCAAAATATTTCAATAACTAATAAGTTCTATCATCAATGGTACCATGCATATAAGCATCTACAGGTTCGGGCTGAACGGTTTCTTGTCGGAATGGATTTCTTGACAAATTGCCACTGCTTATAAATGGATTCCCTGAGTGGATCACTGATTGTTGGCCAAGAGGTTCTTCCTAAAATATTATCCAATTTAATTTCATTCATATTTAAATGAAATATAAGAATATTTAAAAACGTGTACTATTAAAGAACTAATATTAATTCTAAGGAACGAAAAGAAATCGCAAATGTCTACCAGGATTTTTTACGTGAAGTGATAATTTCCAAATGATTATAGACTTTTAAAAATAAGATTTCCATAAAAACCATCCATTCTGATGTAACTTTTTACTGTTACAAAATACTTTCAGTTTCTGTATTCTTTTCAAAGGTATATTAATGGTTAATATGTGATGTCTTATACCTATCTAACCACAACATTTTTACTAGATATCACATCTTAATCGTTTATATTGAATTACATATTGCTACGCTTTTTACAACAACTATTATTTTAAATTATTGTTTGTTTCTTTATGAAATCACACAATGATGACCGGCGGAAATCGGAACGACATCTTCATAAACGTAATAACCAAAAATAGAAAGATATGACTGTTTTCTTTTAAAGATCTTGACTAAATGTATATTAAAACTGAAAGAATTCAAATGAAATTTTGTAACGTTCTCGTACCAGATATAAAATTGTTAAATGAAAACTTTACATAGTTTTATTCATTAACTATGTTTCTTAAAACAATTGTTTATTTTGCTCGTATCTAATGTACATAGTGTTCCGAAAATATTATATTTTCCAAAACTCTACCCCAAGCTAAAATGTAATAATTATATGAAAAAATAGACCATATATGGAGAATATTATAAGACTTCCACTTCATTCGACTAGCAATAAGTACAATTTCAATATTCTGCGTTACATAGAGTTGAACATTATCATGCACAAGAACATCATCATTTACAAGTTTTCCAAAACATTTATAATTTATTCTAATAATCAACGGTTTCAAGGTAGGCAAAGTTTTCATAAGTCGAATATCATGGATAACTTTGTTGATCAGTGCACCCTAAAGTACGTTATGCTTCCATACCAATTTAACCAAGGCAATAATTAGTCATTTTTGAAGGAAGCAAACGTTTCAAAGGAATCTTTGCTTTCATGTGGGTCACACTGTATATTAACTAAAATCCTTAATAATCAAAATAGAGTTCAAATCTTTAAGAAACGATGGTGTACAATGTTTCAACCAGGGCATTTTTTTACTATTTTGAATGGTTGCTAAAAATATTGAGTTACCTGTTGTTGGTAGTAATTTTGAGAGACGCCACTGGTATTCGGAGCATGAGGAGGGGCGGTGGGCTGAGGTGGAGGCGGCAAAGCAGTTTCCATGGCGGCCCCATAGTTCGTAATGCCACCACCGGATTGATGTTGTTGCATTAAACCGTTCGATTGGGTCTAAAACAATAGTTCTTTTAGTTATTTTAAAATTTTTATCATATAAAATTTACGGAATATTTCGTAACGGGCATAGATTCATTCATTTGGTTCCATTGTTTTTCTTCCTCTACAGCTTGATCGGCCCATGGTTGCAATTCTCCTGAAGCGAACAATGCATAAAATGTAATTCCAGCATAGTGGATGAACGCTGAAACTATTATTAAGATACGCCACTGTTCCTTTGTCTGAAAAATATAAAAAAGAAATTATAAAGTACGCCTCTGAGTCGATATAAATTTCCCCCATCTATATTTCATTTCCCGAGCACTTTTCTCGGTCCAGTGACTTCGTTTGCCGGTTGTCAACTTGCTAAATCGAACCCATTATTTAAAGGAATCAACTTACTTGATTTGGTACTAAGAACTCTTTTACAGCGGGTACTATGGCACCCGCTATAGTTCCGATACCATTCGATAAACCCATGAGAATGCTGGCATATTTCGGCGCAATGTCCAAGTGATTAACATTGAAACCAGAAATTGCAAATCCACTGAAAGCGACTCCTATAATTCACCATGTCATTATCTTTTTTTAAATCAAGTGCCATTGTGTTATACCTATTGTTAGAGCCGTCATTGCTTGTAGCGTTGTGTGGGAATATGCCATAGCTATAAAAAATGTGGCTTCCAGTCCAAAACCTCCACAGTTGAATAGTTTACGTACTTGAGTCGTGTTTAAAATACCTTTTTTTCTGAGACGATCGGCCATTATCCCACCTGCTGGTACGACTAAAGTCATTAAAAAATGAGGAAGGGCTCCTAGAGTGGAATTCTGATAAAAATAATTTATTAAATTTTGAAAACAATTAAATAGATGATTAGAGTACTTCAGCAGTAGAGGCTCCGAAAGCTTCTTTAAAGTATACGGCCTGAAATATAACAAGGAGATAGAAGTTCCATGATCTACAGAAGTTAGCCACAAAAATCGCGTAACAGGGTAATGAAGTGAAAAATTCTCGCCAGGGAGTGTTCATTAATGTGGGGTTCGTATAACTCTGTTGTTTGCCTGTAAATTATTTCATTAGATATGTTTAAAAAATTCAAAAATAGTGGTTTTATCTATATTGTCCACAAAATTCCGTAGTCTTAAAAAAATTCTTGTCTTTTAAAAAAAATTAAACACGTTCTTTCATACTCTCTCAAATAGAAACTGTCAAAATAACTTCTGTACTATTAAATGATTTAGTTACTCATAGTAATTGGAATAGATCACTATACTTGTAGTCTTATAGCACTGACCTAGGGATTTTTCTATAAAAATCAGCTCTTTCGGGTCGATACAGGTGTGCAGGGACGGTTTCTCGAAAACAAGCCACAGCCAGGAAAGATACCATAATATACCAATGAATGTATAGAAATAGTATGGCGCAAATATACTAATATTCTTTATGAGCAATCCACAAATCATCATTGAGAACATTACACCTGAAACAAAAAGCGAGAATAGAAGCTTTTTTATCTGTTACTGTAGTACCTGCATAACATCCACTAAAAGCGACTGTGGCTAATCGGGATCTTTCCAATGGGGGCGCCCAATATCGCATAATTCCATGGCAAGCCGGATAAGTTACTCCCTAACAAAAAAACTATTTAGAACTAATCTGTTTAAATCATTAAAAGAATATGAGTTTTACCTCTACTAAGCCTTGAAGGACTTTAATTACAATCACCATTTTTGGACTATCGTACAAGGAGGGTATCATCAAATTTAGGATACATGATGTCCCAATGGCGGCTCCAAATAGTTTGTTAGCTGGATAAGCAGCAGCAATAAGACCTCCAGGTAACTGAGTGACCATATAGCCCCAAAAAATTGCCGATTCAATTGAGCTACTAGGAGGCATTGCCGTTGAATTTTTCTATAACGTATTATTTTTATGACATAATTAATCACTTTTTTATTTTAAATTAATACCCCTTTTAAGTCGTCCATTTCGGAATTGACCATACCCATAATTTCTCGCATTCCAAACATGATAATGAAGCCGACACAACATAATAAAGATACAGTCGCTCTTGATGATAAAAACGGTATTTCCGCCCGAATATAACTAAACAGAAAATCCAATAATTAAGTTTTATATTCTTTTATAGAGATGTTTAATATGGGGATATCAACAACAGCAAGAGTTACAGAGGCCTAAATTCCTGGTGGGAAAATAATAATGAATTTTTTTCATATAAGTAGGCTTCGAAATCTACTAAGCATGGAATAGAAACGTTACAAATTTGAACTCCAGAAACCATTTTATAATTTTTAAACAACGAATTTCAAGATTATTTAATGGAAATTCAGTTTCGATTTCAACAGGGAAAAGACAGCACAACATAATACGGAAAGGAGCTTCTCCATATAATGTTTAACAAATTCCTTTTTTTTAAATGTGTGTTATTTCCCAATCATTGGATAGGGAACCATAAGGTGTTGCAAAATGTACTATTTTCTTTGAGGTATTCTGAAAAACCAAGGGCATAAAATGCCAGTATTATGGTAATACTGCCGTTCTATTAATAATTATCTTATAAGAACTTGGAGCTAAAAATTAGTTATATTTGGAATATCCGTTAACAGGGCAATAACAACAATAATGGGCACGATAACGCAAAAATTAGTGGACGGGCCGTCGACTAATTTTTGAAAAAAATATGGATGTATAAAAAGTAAACAAATATTCAATACATCGTTTTTGTTTTCCTTGAATACGAGGTAGTTTTTAAGTGAAAAAATACAGACCGCTGCAAAAATAGTGTATGACGACTTGAAGCCTAAACAATTACAGACGATTAGTATTTAACATAAATTAAAAGTTAATACATTGATTTAGACTTAGGTTAGTTAGAACATTGATAATAGAAACACTACTATCAATAGACGTATGTATCAAAATATTTCTCTAACATAAATTTAAAAAAAAACCTATAATTACGGTAAATTTCAATTCATCGAGAAGTTTTTACATGAGCAGGCAAATGCTTTGCAGTACCTATCAATCTTATCATCGTTTGGAGAGAAACATCTGACAGAAAGACCATAATAATAAATTAATAAGTCAAAATTCGATGAAACGAAATGCCAATGTCATTAATAACATATTTCCGCACTGTATTTATATTGGGTTCACGAAAGTTACATCTTAAAAATCTCGTAGTCAGTTCTTATGGACCTTAATATATCATAACTTGAGAACAATTTTATCATTTAAGTAATAAGCACTGTTCAATTAATTTGAGGTATGTACGCCAATTAGAACAGCGCGTTAACGTAAACGGGAATTTTTGGACATTTCCTTCATTAATGGGTGGTTCTTCCAATATGATCCTTTTTTATAAAACCAATTTTATAACAAGAAGTCTGTTTTTACTTGATTTTTTCTTTTAGAATAAATATCCTTTTAGTATTTCGAGAATGTCTTAATGAATAGATTATAATTTGAAACTTCAATATTTTCTGTATTATTATATTTTCTTATGAAAAATCATTCCTCTGGATTGTAACCCTCAATATTATCATAGTTATAGCAAACGAAATAGGTATAATTAACATTATATTGATCATTCGTAATATTTTCTAAAGTCATTACCTTTATTTATGTTCCCTGTGTTTTTTGGTTTGTTCATTCTTAGTGGAACGAAATTTCAAAATATAATATAGTCTGTTTTTTTTTGAAGAGACCACACTATGTCAAAAATTTAGGGAAATGGTTGGTAATATCTGTCAATACTGTCAATGAGGTACATTCATAGGTATCTAATGTTCTGAAGTGTTTATAATCAGGTTGTTTGTTTTTAAAGATATTTTATTTCGTACTTAATTTTCGTGTTTTGCGCAATTCTGTTGGTTTTGAAACAAATTTTCAATAAATTATTTTTTTTTAATAATTTAATGACATTTTAACTTATTGTTAAATTTTTCTGTCATACTAACACATTTATCAAGCAATAAGCAGTTAAGTGACAATCTGTCATAAAATATTCGAATATAAAACACTGGACTACAAAAAAGAAGGTGCAGGTGAAACTCAAACGTAGTTTGAAAGTATAGTGCTTAGCTACCTTCTCAATAATGTTATAATTTAATGTTAACGTGGGATTAAAAAGTTAATATAAAGAAAAAAAAGTACATCGTGACATACTTTCGATAATCATTAAAATTACTTTCCGGCTTTATCTACTCAATTCAACTTACTACTTCAATTTAATTAGATAATTAAATTGAAAGTAATATTTATTTTTGGTGCTAAATACACATGTATTAAAAAAATAGTTGGTTTCTATTTAAAAAATGGAAGTTTTTAAATTTTTGAATTACCACTTTAAGTTATTTTTCTAAACATCCTTGACAAAGAAGCTTAATTATACTCACTAATTCAAATTAAATAAAATTTTACAAAATAGAGGCCCATATTCGTGGAATGCCCGGTATGTAAAATGGAAAATGCTTTACAGAAGCAAGCACAGGAAAATTTATGTTATACATTAGTTGACAGTTTAATTTTAGTTTAACTTACTAATCAATTTTTCTTAAAGGTGGTTTTTGATATTCTGGCAAGCTTTCGATGCTTAAAGTGTCATCCTGCTGTTCTCCAGTCTTCAACTTGGTAGGATCGTCCTCGAAATCTTCGTATTGTTGCCTGCAAAAAAAACGATCATAATCAATCCAAATTAAAGTGAAACGACTGTATTTCGTCCAAAGAAAAAAACGAATACAAATTTCCCGTTCGCTGATTTTCTCCTTCGCACCAAAAAACCCATTTAAGTTTAATTTTCCGGTCTTATTGTGCGTGACGTTTGCTTCTTCGCGCGGCATCGATCACCTTTTCAGTTCAGTTATTATTCGGATGGTGATATGATAACGGCGCTTCCTACTTCTACAGAAGTCTTCTCGAGCGCTTTCTATCTAAAGGAAAATGACGTCAGACGTGGCAAATGACATTGAGTGGTTTCTTCAGATATTCCATTCGGAACGTGTAATTAATTTAGAGAATATACCATAGTCTATGCTTAAAAGTTTTGTAAGCACTTCAAAAGCCGATTGAATAAATATCTAATGAATTAATTGCTTCAAAAAAAATGATTTTGAAGTTTTTTTCAATACAAAATAATACGAAGAACATAGCACCTTCAACTTTTTATTTCGTTAGAAAATATCAAATTATCCGTGTTCTGAAGAGTCACAAAGATATAAAACATGCCACCATACCATAAATACAATATAAAAAAAAATTACATAACACCTGTATCCCTCACACTTTAAATTATACAAGATTTATACGTTGTGTTCACTTGAAGGACTTGCCATCTTCAGATTTTCGAAAACTAAAAATATTTTTTTAAATTGTCGAAACACGTAATAAATATTATCGAGGGGAACAACCTTTTGTATAAAAATTGACTTATTACTTTTCACTCCCTGCTCCCGTGAGCCATTGCAATAAAAATTTTAAATGGAAGGGGGAAGCGAGTTACAACTCCTTTTAAAGGTCTTGGAAATCTCTATATTTTGTACTTTTATTTTTTAAAATCAGTGGATTCATCTTGGAAATATTTGGGATTTTTTTTATACTGAAAATACATTTTAAATCATTTTAAAAATTAATATTTATACATCTATTATTTATTGTTAGAAAAGTTATATCTTTCATTGCATAAAATGTTGTTCTTTATTTGATAAACTTTTTTTATCGAATTTATTTTATAAAAAAGGTCCTTAGAGAAACATAAGATAGGTATTTCTTTTCAATAAATAAAAGTTGGTATTTTTATTTATTTAAGTAGATTGCTAAAGTAAAAAGAAACTGAATTTTTTATACTAAAATTATTTAAGTCAAAAATAATGTGCAGTTTCACTGAAAAAGTAGAAATTATATTAATTTATCAAAATCAATTTGCTCGATGATCTACCCTACCGCAATGTTTAACCCCTTCCGTACCAGATTATCCAATGTTGGATATTTGGTACTTCCAATTTTGTTACCAGCATATCTGCATATGTACATATGGATATTGCTTATGTTTTTTTAGAAGAAAAATTGAATCAGGTACAGTACTTAGGTAAATTTTGGTACATAATAGTGTTTTTATATGTGTATAAGATGGTAGAACAGTATGTTAAAAATTTTCTCAAAAAAAAATAAATCGGCCGAATCTGATAATATTATTTTTAAAATTGTTTAAATTTTGAACTCTGGTATATAAACGTGTATTTTGCTAAAATAACTGGTGCGGAAGGGGTTAATGAATATCTGGCATCGGAATATGTTTACATTTCATTGATATGTCTTTGTAGTAATCTTTGTTGTATAAATTTACTCTGACTGTGTCGTTTTGGAAGTATGGGCGTATTTCAGCGTAATTGATTTTTCATTGAGTAAAATTTCTACTTCAACTGGAATTTCATTAGATCTGTTCATAAATTTAAAAAACTGAATAAATTCCATCTTAATGAAATGAAAATAAATCAAGTGTTAGCTTAAGACAATTTTTGATTGAATTTAGGTTTGTGAGTGAATGACTACAATGATTAATAACAACAACGAATTACTAATAAAAATCGCTTTCAGTAATGCATGCATTTTTTATGTAAATAGGTTTGGAAATAAACACAGCTGCAGATGTTGGAATAATGAAAATCTATGAGTTTGTGCATATTAAAGTAGCTTAAAAAACTGCATATGTGCTTAGGCATTTTAGCGATCCAAGTAATTCGTTGTTTATCAATGGAAATTTAAATGGTAAAGTATATTTGGACTTGCTAGAAAATAAAATTAGTTAACTAATTATTTAAGCTGTTGAACTCGATAGAATCAATGCGCTATAGACGTAAATTCCCTAATTGATCAGGATGTATTACGTTTTCAACAAGATGAACCTCCACTTTACTATGTTCTTCCAGTTCCGTAATAGTTAGACCATGAATTTCCAGATAAATGGATAGGGCGAAGAGAGAACAAGATCGCCTGATTTAGCGCCACTACACTTTTTTCTAGGGGTTATTTAAGCTCCTTCGCTTAGGCTCCTCATTCACAAAATTTAGAAGAGCTTCAAAAGACTGTTCAAAAATGCTGTGTAATTGAAAGAAATATTTTTGAATATATGAGCCGAAATTTAAAACATTAATAAAAAAATGCTCAAAATGTTATCTTCTTCTTGCCAAACAATGGGCAACATTTTGAGCATTTAATAAATTGAGTTTTTTGGAAACAGTTAAAATTTGTCATTTTTATTGGAAACATTTTCAGTATAAAAAAAAGCTTTGCTCAAGTATCTCGAACACAAATATACCGGTTTTAAAAACGAATACTCCAAAATGTAAAGATTTCTAGGGCCTTTCAAATGAGTTTTAACCCTTAAACGTTACTATGGGATATATTCGGTCCCAACATTTTTTTGATTGCATTTTTTGGAACTTGCGTATTATTAATAAATAAGTTAATAATAAGATACAGAAACAAGTATTTGAAAAAAAGATGTCAATAACTCAATGTTCAATTTCCAAATACCTTTTTTTAATAAACAATGATAAACAAAAATATTTCCATAATACATTTCAAATGTTACCTGTCAAATTTTTAGCTTTTAATATACCTAAATAAATAGACGAGTTATAATTTTTTTTTTTGTGAAAATAGTGATTTTTCCCGTTCTTATATGTATGTTTTGCATTTTTTTCTCTAAAATATTCTTTTTTCACTAAATAATGTATTCTACCTTTTAAACAACAATATTATGTGCGTCATATCATTTTTTTAGATTCAAAAAATTAAATAATTTGATCACAACAATTTTTTGCAGTTGGGGTCAGAAACGTCCCACAATAACCGTTATGCTACACCAGATCGGTGTAACGTTTAAGAGATAACTCGATTTCATTTAGGGTTTATAGGGCAGTAGTTCGCAAGGATAGGTAGTAATACAGAGTGAGCTAATTTTTATACAAAAGTTTTCTTCAACAATATTTTCCAATTTTCACCCAAATTTCAGGAGGTGATTCTACACATTAAATATTACCAAAGATATAAGGTCGAAAATTTTTGAAAGTTTATACCCATTTTGAGGACATTCCATTTTTCGATTTTTCACACATCATGTTTTTTAATCTAAATACCCTCATAACTTCCCTTGCATTGATGCTACGAAATTTCTAATAGCACCATTGGAAAGCTAGTTAATTTTTTTATTTAAAAAAACTATTGAGAATTCATCTTATTTGCATTTTACTGGCTTTTCAGAGACTTGCAGGTAATACTTTTTTATTTCTCTTTATCTTTTTAGATTTTCAACTGTACATTGCCCTAGCAGATTTTCCACTTGGTGTCATTTCACATTTCATGAAAAATATTTGCAAGTAAGTACCTTTTTATTGTGGTATCATTGCTGAGTTTACCTTATTTCTAAAATGACAAAGAAGATGTTAGTTATTGAAAATCAATTTTATGGAGGAAAAAATGTACAGTGGTGTCCGCTTATAACGAACTCTGAGGGACCGTGAAAATCAGTTCGTTATAAGCGGAAGTTCGTTTTAACCGGGTTCGTTATAAGTGAACCCCACTGTATTTGCAAAAATTTGTTGATATGGAAAACTACCTCCTGATATTTGGTTGTGTACGTGTTTTTATAAAGATTAAAGACATTTATATGTACATTCATCATTTATTTTGTACTACTGGATTTATACAATTTTTAAATGAAAATATAATTTTTTAGGTTGAATTTTCATTGAAACTCGGGTTATTAACTATCAATTTGTTATACGAAACAGTTCTCGCTGTCTCATACTTACAATTAGTCCAATAAAATAACTTAAAAAATTGTGTACAGGTAACTATTATGTCATTAAATTATTTATTATTTTCGATGAAATTTACTTAATAAGCTTTATTGGACATCCCGGAAACTATTATTTAAGAAACAGAAAATTGGAATAGCATGGTACATATATCATGATTAAGATGAAAAGGTAATGATCATAAATATTGTGAAGTGTAATTTTTAGTGCAATGAACTCATTGCATTAGCCGATATACAACATATATTAAATTCATAGAATTTTTCTGACTAATCCTCTCATAATATTTTGTTATATTAGAATTACAACACTTATTTTCGAATTCCTTTTTTTATTGTATCAAAGATTCATACGCAACAAATGAGAGTCGCAAAATAGTGGATCCAAGATTTTTGTTATTAATATATCTTATCAAAAAGGTCGGCAACCAATTTGTGAAAATGTGTCACATATCTGGAACAAAATTCAATTGAAAGTTAGTAGTCTAGCATCTGGACCCTCAGTCCCTTTTTTTTCGGCTAAAAGCTAAAAGCTTTTGCGTCCCATAGGTTGCCTATCACTGCCTTATCATACTGTTGATATAATGTCTATTGATTAGCACTTAAACCAACGACTCATTGTGTAACCCCCAAATTACATACCGTTGATGTAAATTGTACTTTACAAGGATGAGATCTTCCTGTCTCTCAAAGGTAGTCATGCCTTTGCAGGCAGTTCACCAGGACAGTTGATCTAAGAATTACATGCGAGGACATTTTTTTATCATCTCTGTTGAACCTGCACTGCGTCATCTGTTTTCTTGAACTTTTTGTTTAGTTTGAAAACTTGTTTACTTGTTTCAGTACAGGATCTAGATTCTGTTGTGAAGATTCTCATCTAACTATTATCCATCTTTTCCATTAATATGTTTCAAAACTTACTTCAATGTCAGCTCTTTATTACCTTTCTCATCATGCATGTGGTAAATTAGATTGTACTACTGACTTGCTTGGCGGTCACTGTATGTTACTTATAAATAATATACATACAATAATTGTTGGATTGTGAAATAATGACATTATCGTCGCCCGCAATTATTATTAAAAGAAAATTATTGGTATTTTAGCATTCTTCATCAAATGTTGCAAACACAAACCTATCTGCAAATATTTTTCAGTGTTACACGATAGGCATTGGAGACCTTCTTGTTGTAATCCACTTTGTATATAGCACTAAGAATAAAAATATTTGTACAATCACACTAATATTTTATAAAATCATTTAGATCGAAATTTGATGAGTTTCTCTAACCACTATTGATGTCTCGCACCTAATTATACAGGGTGATTTACAACAAACTTTAACCATATGTGTGCCTTCAAATAAGTAAATGATTTGTTAAAAAAAAATATAATAAAAGTCCAACAGAAATCGAATTAAAAATTCTTGAAGTTGCAATAATTGAAAATAATAAATTAGATAACTGCTCGTGAGTTGCCTTGCCTTTCCGTGTGTTAAAACAATGTCCATTAACTCCTTATTATTGTACACATATACAATTTTTATTGGGAAAACTTAATAATATTTAAGAACTAATTTACACAANAAAAAATGCTTTCATTTTTTACTCTTGCTTTTAGACTATACATTGATTTCGTAGCAAGGGAACGGAAAAATTCGATAAAACATATGTTTTTTAAATGAGAACGTTCGAACATGTTGATCGATTCCATATGAAAGTTTTTTTTTTTAATTTTTTTTAGCCTATTTTAGAAAAAATATAACATCATCAATCTTTTAAAATAGGAGCGAGTCTGTTTCTAAATTTGATGGGACATATGGTAGGTGCAATGGGGTATATTTGGATAAATATTAATACCTACTGTTCCAACAGGGTTTTATGTGAAACTTTTTTAAAAATATGTTATTTTAAAATGTACAAATATAGGTTATCCTTGACTGATTAGACTATTATACACATTGAACTATAAGCACTATGTACTTCGAGCAAAAGCTGACTTTATTTAATTTTTTCAGCTAAACTTAATTTTTTGAGTAAGTTTAAATAGAGAATTGAAACGTCTATCAAAAACTCTAAAGAGATATGGAGTTTCATTACTAAATATTTCGGTTGAATTAAAAATTTGAAAAATTAACAATTTTGTATTCAGCAGAACTTTAAATTTTATTATTCAAAAATCCCTAAAATATTCTTGGTCAGTTTTTGTTTAAAAGCAGCATCAGTGTTCAAGAGTTAAGTATAAACTAGTGCAATCCTTCTGGGACAAATAATGTACGTATTAAGTGGAATGCCTTTTATTGCGTATTTTGACCATTCTTATTAAAAAATAGTCAACTAATGTTAGGTCCGATAATTGGTTTCATCATTTATTTTTTCATTACAACATAATGCTAATTAAGTACCATTAGAGAATAGTCTTTTAGGTGATTTTAAGACAAAATATTCATATTGTCTTCTATCAATAAATATTAAGCTGTTCTGTATTAGATGAGTCTCAAACATTATCAAAATCATTTTTTGGATCTTTAAAAATTAGAGCTTGTTTAAAAAAATATTACGTCATAGTTTATTTAAAGGCAAAAAAATGTTTAAAATTTCATTAAAAAAATTAAGCACAGTCGCAACAACAAGAAGGAAAATTAAGCTTCTAAAGGTCAGATTGAAAAAGGCTTAACTAACATATTGCATAGTGTCACAGTTTAATCGTATATTTAAATCATGTCACTTTTTTGAAGTCAAATAAAAAATTGATAAATAAGCTTACGAAAAAAAATTAATATCTAATAGCAGGTATTAGTAAATGAAGCAATAGGTCAGTTAATAATCACTAATACCAGGATAATTTTATGTTTTTCAAAGAGACATCGATTCAGGAAGTTGGCAATTTTGCCTAATAACTTACACTTAAACACGGTTCTTTGACCAACGTTCCATAATCCACTATGATAATATTGTAATTTCCTCTATAAAAATACGCCTCCCTCATGTCCGTGCTTGGCGATAAATTTCTGCCACCACCAAAACCATGAACCACAATTTTTACCGGGTATCTTCGATTAAATTGAGTGTCGTACAAAGAATCTTCTTTGGTAGTATCTATCAATTCCGGATTGTTTTGCGTTCGCCTAAAATATGATACTTAATTCAAATATAATCTTAATTAATCTGGGTCAAATTTAAAATGAAAAAAAAAAGAGTTTAGTGTCGCAATAAAGGCACATTCTAGAATTCTAAAATTTTCCGTTCACCCACCTGGTGTATAGAAAGAATTGAATTTGTTTATGAGGGCATTTGTACGGCTTAGGAATGCAAGAAGAAGTATTAAACAATTCTTGAATACTTTGCGGTTCCTCCACGTCCTTTTCTCGACCTTTCTGGCCATAAACTAACCCTGAAATAGTAAAATTTTTCATGCACATCTCGCATGTGACCTCAAAACATAAAAAAGCCGTTACATCATGGAAGAATTATTAAAAGACAATGAAGAAAGTGTGCCTTCTTTTATAAAAATTGCAAAACAATCGAAGACAATAATATCAGCAACTTTCTATGGCCAGTTAAAAGATGCTAATGGACTTACCGGAAAAGTTTACCAAAAGAAAATAATAACAGATAATGAAAACTGCACTTTCACGTTTCACAATACTGAAAAATCCTCGACGATTACTACTCATGATTTCATATTATTATATTTATTTAAATAAGTGAAATTACGAAAATTGAATTGTTTTAACGCAAGTGAAAGTAAAATGGTATTCCTTAATCGTACAAAGACATGTGCGCTTATGGTACCTCTCTCCGAGTCATCCGTCTACATGTGGTACTCCCTCCAAAAACCAGCAACGTTCACTTTTATTGTAGGTAATACCAATGACACATTTTTTCAATTAACATATTATCGATTTATTTGATGGTTTTACAATAATAAGAGAAAAAAGAAATAATGACAAGAAGTCACACCAACAGATTTTTTCTCAACAACATTTACACATTAATTTTTTGGTAACATGAACAGGTACCCTAATAACGCAACAATTATGATATTATTTCGCATAAATAGTGAAAAAAAAAGATTCTGCAACACTTTTTAAGTAAGGGATCCTTCATAAATAATTCATCGATGATATATTTTTGTGTATATGATTGTAGAGAGTCTCTCAATTTCATTATATTTATTGGGTTACCAGCGATTCCGTCTTCACACTGTTGCAAACATTGTTAGTTAACGCGTTGTTTGGGAACATTGTTAGCAAGTATTATTAGAAAACACAATTTTAGTTAATATAAATTTCTACACCAATTTTGATTGTTCATTTGCATTTTGTAGGTGTTTGGGGTTTCTTTTAGGTCATCAGCCAATAATAAATTTGATGTTGCTTTCAATTTTGTCAACAGTTGATCTTAAATGTTTTCCCAACTGTAAGTCAAGCGTCTATCTTCTTATCAGTATTTTTATAACTCCTAACTTACCAATTCCATAAACAGTAAGCCTATTAATTAGTTCAATACGTGTTTTTGTTGGTCTACTACATCTATTCTCATTGCTAGCGGCTTTATTCAAATCGAACTGATGAAAATGCTACGCGTATGATTTAAAATTTGTAAATATGGTTTTCACAGTCACAAAATAAATGAATATATTTTTACAAAGAACATTTCGCGAACAATGTTACTAATGTTCGTGATAAACATAACAACTAATAATGTTCGTAGCAGTGTGAATCTGACATTAGATGTATAGATCTTGTTTCACACTATTTATTTTAGAAATATAGGGCGACTTTGAAAATTGTCATTCAAACGTTTTATGAATAAAAACTATAGTCGAATTCACCCAAAATAATAATTATTATATTATTATATTATTAAATTATATAATAATATAATAATATGTATGGTAATTAAATAACTGATATTTATAATTTGTCAATGAAAACTGTCAATAATGTTATTTGTATAATGTGGTCACAATATTAAATGTGGATTATTGTTAACTTTTTTTTTACTTCCAACTTAATGGGTAATGTCTCAAAAGATGGAGAATAAAAAAATTTAGTTATACTGGAAAAGTCGCCTTCAAAATCGTTAGACTAATTTTACTGTGACAGCTTGCTAAAAAATGTAAAAAAAGCTCCTCTGAAATAAGTGTTTTTCAAAATGTTTATATTTTAAATTGTATCAAAAAATATTTACTTTTAACTCAAAACATTTTTATGTTATTTTGGTACAAATGTTAACAAATAGTTGAAATTTTCTCTGTAACCTAAATGTAATTATTTTTTTATAAAATTCGGTATAAATCCGTTTTGAAGGAGCCTAAATCAAGTCTCAAAATTAAAAATTTTTTTACCACTTTCAGCAAAGAAAAAATGTAGGCCTTAGTTTGATAGTTTTGAACATGACTTTCAGCATTAAAAATTAATTAATAAATTAATAATTAATTTTTTTTTCAGGACATCCGAATGTTTATTGTATGTACGTTGTAACACACGTTGTCACTAGTCAGTCACACAACTAGTTGTAGTTTTATTAAAAGTATAGTAATTCTTAAACATAAGTTGCGACCTGCGTTACAACATACGTAAAATAAACGTTCGTGTGTCCCGAGTCTAAATAGACTTTTTATTCTCTTCTTAAATTTGAAATATAAATGGAAAAGTTACAAAGAATGCTCCGTTTTAAGTACGTCATACTGTAAATTTAATTTAATTTGTGTTTATTTTTATTTTAAACTAATTGTTGTCAAATAAGCTGAAGAAATTCTGAAACTATAATAC
>JABRWK010000168.1:0-50618 GCA_013372445.1 Hypothenemus hampei | reverse complement strand
GACCACACTATGTCAAAAATTTAGGGAAATGGTTGGTAATATCTGTCAATACTGTCAATGAGGTACATTCATAGGTATCTAATGTTCTGAAGTGTTTATAATCAGGTTGTTTGTTTTTAAAGATATTTTATTTCGTACTTAATTTTCGTGTTTTGCGCAATTCTGTTGGTTTTGAAACAAATTTTCAATAAATTATTTTTTTTTTTAATAATTTAATGACATTTTAACTTATTGTTAAATTTTTCTGTCATACTAACACATTTATCAAGCAATAAGCAGTTAAGTGACAATCTGTCATAAAATATTCGAATATAAAACACTGGACTACAAAAAAGAAGGTGCAGGTGAAACTCAAACGTAGTTTGAAAGTATAGTGCTTAGCTACCTTCTCAATAATGTTATAATTTAATGTTAACGTGGGATTAAAAAGTTAATATAAAGAAAAAAAAAGTACATCGTGACATACTTTCGATAATCATTAAAATTACTTTCCGGCTTTATCTACTCAATTCAACTTACTACTTCAATTTAATTAGATAATTAAATTGAAAGTAATATTTATTTTTGGTGCTAAATACACATGTATTAAAAAAATAGTTGGTTTCTATTTAAAAAATGGAAGTTTTTAAATTTTTGAATTACCACTTTAAGTTATTTTTCTAAACATCCTTGACAAAGAAGCTTAATTATACTCACTAATTCAAATTAAATAAAATTTTACAAAATAGAGGCCCATATTCGTGGAATGCCCGGTATGTAAAATGGAAAATGCTTTACAGAAGCAAGCACAGGAAAATTTATGTTATACATTAGTTGACAGTTTAATTTTAGTTTAACTTACTAATCAATTTTTCTTAAAGGTGGTTTTTGATATTCTGGCAAGCTTTCGATGCTTAAAGTGTCATCCTGCTGTTCTCCAGTCTTCAACTTGGTAGGATCGTCCTCGAAATCTTCGTATTGTTGCCTGCAAAAAAAACGATCATAATCAATCCAAATTAAAGTGAAACGACTGTATTTCGTCCAAAGAAAAAAAACGAATACAAATTTCCCGTTCGCTGATTTTCTCCTTCGCACCAAAAAACCCATTTAAGTTTAATTTTCCGGTCTTATTGTGCGTGACGTTTGCTTCTTCGCGCGGCATCGATCACCTTTTCAGTTCAGTTATTATTCGGATGGTGATATGATAACGGCGCTTCCTACTTCTACAGAAGTCTTCTCGAGCGCTTTCTATCTAAAGGAAAATGACGTCAGACGTGGCAAATGACATTGAGTGGTTTCTTCAGATATTCCATTCGGAACGTGTAATTAATTTAGAGAATATACCATAGTCTATGCTTAAAAGTTTTGTAAGCACTTCAAAAGCCGATTGAATAAATATCTAATGAATTAATTGCTTCAAAAAAAAATGATTTTGAAGTTTTTTTTCAATACAAAATAATACGAAGAACATAGCACCTTCAACTTTTTATTTCGTTAGAAAATATCAAATTATCCGTGTTCTGAAGAGTCACAAAGATATAAAACATGCCACCATACCATAAATACAATATAAAAAAAAAATTACATAACACCTGTATCCCTCACACTTTAAATTATACAAGATTTATACGTTGTGTTCACTTGAAGGACTTGCCATCTTCAGATTTTCGAAAACTAAAAATATTTTTTTAAATTGTCGAAACACGTAATAAATATTATCGAGGGGAACAACCTTTTGTATAAAAATTGACTTATTACTTTTCACTCCCTGCTCCCGTGAGCCATTGCAATAAAAATTTTAAATGGAAGGGGGAAGCGAGTTACAACTCCTTTTAAAGGTCTTGGAAATCTCTATATTTTGTACTTTTATTTTTTAAAATCAGTGGATTCATCTTGGAAATATTTGGGATTTTTTTTATACTGAAAATACATTTTAAATCATTTTAAAAATTAATATTTATACATCTATTATTTATTGTTAGAAAAGTTATATCTTTCATTGCATAAAATGTTGTTCTTTATTTGATAAACTTTTTTTATCGAATTTATTTTATAAAAAAGGTCCTTAGAGAAACATAAGATAGGTATTTCTTTTCAATAAATAAAAGTTGGTATTTTTATTTATTTAAGTAGATTGCTAAAGTAAAAAGAAACTGAATTTTTTATACTAAAATTATTTAAGTCAAAAATAATGTGCAGTTTCACTGAAAAAGTAGAAATTATATTAATTTATCAAAATCAATTTGCTCGATGATCTACCCTACCGCAATGTTTAACCCCTTCCGTACCAGATTATCCAATGTTGGATATTTGGTACTTCCAATTTTGTTACCAGCATATCTGCATATGTACATATGGATATTGCTTATGTTTTTTTAGAAGAAAAATTGAATCAGGTACAGTACTTAGGTAAATTTTGGTACATAATAGTGTTTTTATATGTGTATAAGATGGTAGAACAGTATGTTAAAAATTTTCTCAAAAAAAAAATAATCGGCCGAATCTGATAATATTATTTTTAAAATTGTTTAAATTTTGAACTCTGGTATATAAACGTGTATTTTGCTAAAATAACTGGTGCGGAAGGGGTTAATGAATATCTGGCATCGGAATATGTTTACATTTCATTGATATGTCTTTGTAGTAATCTTTGTTGTATAAATTTACTCTGACTGTGTCGTTTTGGAAGTATGGGCGTATTTCAGCGTAATTGATTTTTCATTGAGTAAAATTTCTACTTCAACTGGAATTTCATTAGATCTGTTCATAAATTTAAAAAACTGAATAAATTCCATCTTAATGAAATGAAAATAAATCAAGTGTTAGCTTAAGACAATTTTGATTGAATTTAGGTTTGTGAGTGAATGACTACAATGATTAATAACAACAACGAATTACTAATAAAAATCGCTTTCAGTAATGCATGCATTTTTTATGTAAATAGGTTTGGAAATAAACACAGCTGCAGATGTTGGAATAATGAAAATCTATGAGTTTGTGCATATTAAAGTAGCTTAAAAAACTGCATATGTGCTTAGGCATTTTAGCGATCCAAGTAATTCGTTGTTTATCAATGGAAATTTAAATGGTAAAGTATATTTGGACTTGCTAGAAAATAAAATTAGTTAACTAATTATTTAAGCTGTTGAACTCGATAGAATCAATGCGCTATAGACGTAAATTCCCTAATTGATCAGGATGTATTACGTTTTCAACAAGATGAACCTCCACTTTACTATGTTCTTCCAGTTCCGTAATAGTTAGACCATGAATTTCCAGATAAATGGATAGGGCGAAGAGAGAACAAGATCGCCTGATTTAGCGCCACTACACTTTTTTCTAGGGGTTATTTAAGCTCCTTCGCTTAGGCTCCTCATTCACAAAATTTAGAAGAGCTTCAAAAGACTGTTCAAAAATGCTGTGTAATTGAAAGAAATATTTTTGAATATATGAGCCGAAATTTAAAACATTAATAAAAAAATGCTCAAAATGTTATCTTCTTCTTGCCAAACAATGGGCAACATTTTGAGCATTTAATAAATTGAGTTTTTTGGAAACAGTTAAAATTTGTCATTTTTATTGGAAACATTTTCAGTATAAAAAAAAGCTTTGCTCAAGTATCTCGAACACAAATATACCGGTTTTAAAAACGAATACTCCAAAATGTAAAGATTTCTAGGGCCTTTCAAATGAGTTTTAACCCTTAAACGTTACTATGGGATATATTCGGTCCCAACATTTTTTTGATTGCATTTTTTGGAACTTGCGTATTATTAATAAATAAGTTAATAATAAGATACAGAAACAAGTATTTGAAAAAAAGATGTCAATAACTCAATGTTCAATTTCCAAATACCTTTTTTTAATAAACAATGATAAACAAAAATATTTCCATAATACATTTCAAATGTTACCTGTCAAATTTTTAGCTTTTAATATACCTAAATAAATAGACGAGTTATAATTTTTTTTTTTGTGAAAATAGTGATTTTTCCCGTTCTTATATGTATGTTTTGCATTTTTTTCTCTAAAATATTCTTTTTTCACTAAATAATGTATTCTACCTTTTAAACAACAATATTATGTGCGTCATATCATTTTTTAGATTCAAAAAATTAAATAATTTGATCACAACAATTTTTTGCAGTTGGGGTCAGAAACGTCCCACAATAACCGTTATGCTACACCAGATCGGTGTAACGTTTAAGAGATAACTCGATTTCATTTAGGGTTTATAGGGCAGTAGTTCGCAAGGATAGGTAGTAATACAGAGTGAGCTAATTTTTATACAAAAGTTTTCTTCAACAATATTTTCCAATTTTCACCCAAATTTCAGGAGGTGATTCTACACATTAAATATTACCAAAGATATAAGGTCGAAAATTTTTGAAAGTTTATACCCATTTTGAGGACATTCCATTTTTCGATTTTTCACACATCATGTTTTTTAATCTAAATACCCTCATAACTTCCCTTGCATTGATGCTACGAAATTTCTAATAGCACCATTGGAAAGCTAGTTAATTTTTTTATTTAAAAAAACTATTGAGAATTCATCTTATTTGCATTTTACTGGCTTTTCAGAGACTTGCAGGTAATACTTTTTTATTTCTCTTTATCTTTTTAGATTTTCAACTGTACATTGCCCTAGCAGATTTTCCACTTGGTGTCATTTCACATTTCATGAAAAATATTTGCAAGTAAGTACCTTTTTATTGTGGTATCATTGCTGAGTTTACCTTATTTCTAAAATGACAAAGAAGATGTTAGTTATTGAAAATCAATTTTATGGAGGAAAAAATGTACAGTGGTGTCCGCTTATAACGAACTCTGAGGGACCGTGAAAATCAGTTCGTTATAAGCGGAAGTTCGTTTTAACCGGGTTCGTTATAAGTGAACCCCACTGTATTTGCAAAAATTTGTTGATATGGAAAACTACCTCCTGATATTTGGTTGTGTACGTGTTTTTATAAAGATTAAAGACATTTATATGTACATTCATCATTTATTTTGTACTACTGGATTTATACAATTTTTAAATGAAAATATAATTTTTTAGGTTGAATTTTCATTGAAACTCGGGTTATTAACTATCAATTTGTTATACGAAACAGTTCTCGCTGTCTCATACTTACAATTAGTCCAATAAAATAACTTAAAAAATTGTGTACAGGTAACTATTATGTCATTAAATTATTTATTATTTTCGATGAAATTTACTTAATAAGCTTTATTGGACATCCCGGAAACTATTATTTAAGAAACAGAAAATTGGAATAGCATGGTACATATATCATGATTAAGATGAAAAGGTAATGATCATAAATATTGTGAAGTGTAATTTTTAGTGCAATGAACTCATTGCATTAGCCGATATACAACATATATTAAATTCATAGAATTTTTCTGACTAATCCTCTCATAATATTTTGTTATATTAGAATTACAACACTTATTTTCGAATTCCTTTTTTATTGTATCAAAGATTCATACGCAACAAATGAGAGTCGCAAAATAGTGGATCCAAGATTTTTGTTATTAATATATCTTATCAAAAAGGTCGGCAACCAATTTGTGAAAATGTGTCACATATCTGGAACAAAATTCAATTGAAAGTTAGTAGTCTAGCATCTGGACCCTCAGTCCCTTTTTTTTCGGCTAAAAGCTAAAAGCTTTTGCGTCCCATAGGTTGCCTATCACTGCCTTATCATACTGTTGATATAATGTCTATTGATTAGCACTTAAACCAACGACTCATTGTGTAACCCCCAAATTACATACCGTTGATGTAAATTGTACTTTACAAGGATGAGATCTTCCTGTCTCTCAAAGGTAGTCATGCCTTTGCAGGCAGTTCACCAGGACAGTTGATCTAAGAATTACATGCGAGGACATTTTTTTATCATCTCTGTTGAACCTGCACTGCGTCATCTGTTTTCTTGAACTTTTTGTTTAGTTTGAAAAACTTGTTTACTTGTTTCAGTACAGGATCTAGATTCTGTTGTGAAGATTCTCATCTAACTATTATCCATCTTTTCCATTAATATGTTTCAAAACTTACTTCAATGTCAGCTCTTTATTACCTTTCTCATCATGCATGTGGTAAATTAGATTGTACTACTGACTTGCTTGGCGGTCACTGTATGTTACTTATAAATAATATACATACAATAATTGTTGGATTGTGAAATAATGACATTATCGTCGCCCGCAATTATTATTAAAAGAAAATTATTGGTATTTTAGCATTCTTCATCAAATGTTGCAAACACAAACCTATCTGCAAATATTTTTCAGTGTTACACGATAGGCATTGGAGACCTTCTTGTTGTAATCCACTTTGTATATAGCACTAAGAATAAAAATATTTGTACAATCACACTAATATTTTATAAAATCATTTAGATCGAAATTTGATGAGTTTCTCTAACCACTATTGATGTCTCGCACCTAATTATACAGGGTGATTTACAACAAACTTTAACCATATGTGTGCCTTCAAATAAGTAAATGATTTGTTAAAAAAAAATATAATAAAAGTCCAACAGAAATCGAATTAAAAATTCTTGAAGTTGCAATAATTGAAAATAATAAATTAGATAACTGCTCGTGAGTTGCCTTGCCTTTCCGTGTGTTAAAACAATGTCCATTAACTCCTTATTATTGTACACATATACAATTTTTATTGGGAAAACTTAATAATATTTAAGAACTAATTTACACAAACTAAATATTAGTGACTCAGGTTCAGTGTAAAGGTGAAACCTACACTGGCGTTCCTATCATAGTATTATAATATCGGGCAGGATTAAAAAAACAATTGTGGCACTTTATTTTTGTCATTTTTTTAAGCAGTGCTTACAATAGTAAGGAAATCAGATGGCAGTGTCTAATTTATTATTTTCAATTATTGAAACTTCAAGAATTTTTTAAAAATTCTTTTTTTAATTTCTGTTGGACTCTTAATTATATTTTATTTTCAACTAATCGAGTTCTTTTTTGAAGGCGTACATGTGGTTAAAATTTGTCAGATAAGTTGTGAATCACCTTATGTGTATATGTCCTTTTGATAAAATAGAAGTGATAGACGAATCAATATAATAGTGATAAATACAAATTTCATTAGTATTTGTTCTTTGATCAACGATTCTGTTTTTATTTTTTAATATTGATAAAATGCATTTCTTTGGTACTCCTTTTAGATTCCGAAATAAAAAGAATTCACATGTGAATTATGCCTGACTACTGCAAAGGCAGCAATTACGAAAGATAATGTTTTTGAACAAAAAATTTATCAACAATAAATATAATTTAGGTTTGTACACAAAATTTAACATTTAAAAAGTGCAGGGTTATTTTAACCCTTCGTTTCTCGAGCGGCATCTATTAGACACCACTAACTATTATTTTGCTGGTACTTTTTCGTTACGCAAGGAACGAAAGGTTTAGTACAAGTGTACATGTGTGTGTAATCAATTAGGAATTCTCTATTGTAAAATCAGTTGATTGTGCCATTAATGACTTATTTGAGTGTTTTTATTCAGCATTAAAATTCTACATTGAATATGAAAACTTATTTACGTATATAGGTAATAATCATTATATATTCAGTATTCTCATTTAAAAAATGACCGCCAATATTTCTAATAAACCGTAATAGAACTGTAATTTTAACAGTGTTTTCCAAATTAATATTTTTCTCATTGTCAGGGCAACTTTTTTTTGTTTGTATTTTTTTACTAGACATTATATGTGGGACAATTTTCTTCTTTAAAAGCCTTCTCTCTCTATATTCCGTTCCGGCGGCCGTTTGATGACTAAAACGCATTAAATAACGGAGACAGTTCTACCACCATGAGCAACAGCAGTCATTACGTGTTATGAAAGCCATCATCAGACATTAAGCCGACGAAATTGAGGGAAGGGGGACTTTTTTCTAAAGCGACTATATTCATCATACATTTTAACGCCAGTATTTTAATCTGATCGTCGGTTTTTTTTGTCTAGACCCATGACTAGTTTTATCTATTTTTCCGTTTTTTTAGTAAAAAGTTTACACGCAACTGTTAGATGCAGTATTTTTTTTGTGTTTTTAGAAATTACGATCACGGCGATAATATTGAAAGCACTACAAAACAAAAGTTTGGTTGTTTACAATGTAAAACTGGGATTTTGCAGGTTAAGAAGCGATGTCGGTGCAGAGTCACGTTTCTGGTATCAAAAGAATAAAATGTTTCGGATGTTGAAATTGGGCAAAGTCCCACGAGAGCACATTTCAGAGAACGATTCAACAGGTTCAATCAAATAAAACTAATTTTAATTCCAGACATAAAACTGTTCTATATTTCTAGTGTATCAATAACATATTATTTTAGAGGATTTTTATAAATAAATGATATATCTATTTTAACTTTTGATATTTGTCCTACTATTTTGCAGAGTGATTGTAAATTATACTGAATAATCGATATGGATATGTTTTATCGAAAAATTATAGTTACAGATTTTTTCTGAGATACAGGATATTAAAATTTTATTTAATTTTCTTCAATTATAAAATTACATTAAAATTACCTCAAATTTTAAATAAAAACCCGAATTCTTATGTATTACTAGGTTGTTGCATTAGATTTATAACTTTGCGGTATAACTTTTTTATCTATTATTAATGGTTTATCTTAAGCGTAAAGCACAGTCCAGATATTCCGCGCCACCTGTTTCGGAGCCTGGAACATTGGATTCAAGGCAGAAAATTCAAGGACCGCGAGAAAATTGAGGCGTCGCTTTCAGATATTTTTGCTTCGAAGGGTTTTTCTTGGTACTGCCAAGGCATCAAATTACTTGAAGAACAATGGAAATGATTGATATAATCTCGTGGAGAATAATTTTTGAATAATTTATTTTTCATTTTAGTTATTTTTCTAATAAACCGTATTGAAATGGTAGCAAAACTTATGAAACAACATATAATAAATATAATAATAATAGTAAATGCAGTTAATTCAATAAACTTTTATATTGTAATACTTTATAGAGAGCGCTATTTAAATGTACATATACATTATATTACGTTACCGGCGAAACCCAATTTTAGGACAAACTAGTTTTGACTAAGGTTTAGCCTAAGCAAAACTAGTTTGGCTTAAAACAAGTTTGGCCGATAGCATATACGTACCACAAATTTTTGTTTGTGATGTTTTACGTATGTGAAAATATTTCAACATATACAGGGAGATTCAGTTAAAGTTGTCTATTAGATTATTTCGGAAACTATGGACAATAAAATCTCCTTCCCAGTTATACCGGAAGTGCCACAAAGTTGAAAATATTTGCCAAAGGTAGATTAGGCCGATATAAATTTATATGATTTTTTTTGTCCAAGGTTTTTGAAACAATCCTATAGGCTACTTTAACTGAATTATCCTGTATGTTTTAATTTTTTTATTAGATATGTTTTATTTGAAACCATGATTTTTTTAAACAAAATTTTGTTATTTTTTAATGTTTGCTTTTTCGTTTTGTTATACTTTCTCCTTTCCAATTATAATGGCTATAATCACATTTAAATCTCTAGAAAGTAGTGTACCAAAATTCAATCGATTTTGTTAGTCTACGAACTGAGAAATTGGTTATCATTCAAAATCCTTGTAAATAGGTGGTTGATCACGATTGTCACAGAATTAGAAAGAAATGCGTATATTTATATTGATATGGTAGATGACTCATCTATGGTAATTTTTGTATTTAAAGTGATGAAATTGCTAATATATCCTACATATGTACATTTCAATTTGAAAAATCGAAATTAAATTTAATTTTTAAAATCTCGAAGTCGTTACCATAGTTATGTAAGTTCTATTATATAATTGGGGACAATATAAAAGAAAAACTTCGTTCTTAACCATTTATGAGATATGATTTAAAAAAAACATTAAATGAGTGACACACGATACGAAGGAAAATCAACTGCGGCCCACCACGTATGAAATCGGCATTTGAACACATTTTCCGTTACCAGAACTAGATTTTGAATTTTTTTCAATCACATTATAATATGCGATAAAAAGTAAGTTTTATAGAATAATCGAAAACAAGAGTCTTAATGGTAGGAATAACCATGAAACAATTAGCAAAGCTCAAACTCCAAAAACAGATGACAGTAATCTTATAATAGTATGTCGTAAATCCAATCAATCATAGTTTACTCAATGTGAGTGATACCATTATACGAAAAACATGCAAAATATTTGCATTGGAAACGTGAGCAAAAATATCCAGTATTAATAAACAGAAAAAATAAAATATGTTTTGCTAACGCCCATAGAGACATGTATAAGATATAATAGGTAAAGTTTTGCAAGAGCGATAATGAAATACTCTAATCATACATTTGTTCGTGCGTTGTGGGACCTTTGTAAAATCATATGACCCATCTAAATATTTTTACATGCCTCATACCATTAATAACATGGTAACAATGAAAAAATTTAATCTGAAACTATATTTTAATCGCAATATTTGCGTGACCTTTTATTGACTGACGACTATTTTTAAAAACATTTTAATAACTTCTTATACGAAAAATTTTTCAGAAACCAAACTGTTGCACCATGTGCTTTAAACGAATTAATGGCTTTCATAACTTCAATGTTTTAATAAAAAAATATCTTTACAAGCCAGTTACAGTGATTTGGAAATAATTAATTTGCATTTATTAAAATTTATTCTCAATTAAAACAAAATATACTACCTAATGATATATACCTCAAAAATAAAAAAATATTTATATTATTTAGTTACTGTAATAGATGTTATATTTTGTAAAAAAAATCCGTAAATGTTATCTTCAGTTGATCGTTTTGAGCCTCTAAATGCACATTTTATACATCAATCCTCGGCTCAATCAGTCGATGCAATTCGAGACGTTCTTATCGTCGTCTGTTTAGGGGGGAAAACCTCGGTGCCTCTTTCTATATTCGTTTCGCTTCCGGTTCTCCTCTCTACAATGGACCGGGATTTTTACACAATATACGGATTATTTCTCAAGGAAAAAGGATTTTTCCTAAAAATATTTTGCTCGGAAAGATGAACGATGACGATTTTTCGGCTATTTCGGTGTTTTGTTGTTATGATTCGCTTTCACGAAAAAGGGTCTAAAAAGACGTTTTTATTTAAACGTTAGAGCAATAAAAATCTATGAGAAAGCAAAAGGGGGAATTCTCGGATTATCATTTGCTTAAAAGCAAGTAAATCTCTTGTACTCACTCGGTTTAAATTGAATCGCTCTCCTATCTAAGAAAGGGTGAGGCGAGGCCGTTTTACTATGCGAAAGGTTTTGACTAACAACTTATTGACACTAATATGAATTCTATTTTCACTTCCATTGAGAAAGGGGGTCGAATACATTTTACTCTAACCCCTCCAATAGAAATGAAAACTTTTACGGCCACAGTTTTTCCATGTTCGCTTTCAATTACTGTCGGTTAATGCAAATGGATTGGCGTGTATCTTGAAAGTGGCAAACATTTTAGAAAGATTTAGGATAAGATAAAGGTAAAAGTTTTTTAAACAACAATGAGCTAACAATTTTGAAGCTGTAGATTTTTTCATTTTATTTAATCCTTTTAATATTTTATGTCAAGTTTGATGTTTTCAAATGGTTGTCATATTATAATTTCATAATAAATAGAGTTTTCACTATAGGAACAGAGACCCAGTACTTCATTTTAAAGTTTTAGTTTTATTAGTGATTTTTTTTTATATTTTCAGTTTAAAATTGAATTTTTTCTTTATTTTTTTACTCTTTACTTTTCATCACTTTCTAACAATTACTTTAATTTTCAAAGTAACAAAAAGAAACAAATAAACAAGACAATTTTGTCAATTTTAACAGTGATAATACCCGAGTATTTTATAATTGTACTACACATAAAGTAGACATTTAATTGCGGTCAAAGATATACAACATAATAAAATTTGTGGATTGGATGGATTTTCCAATTTCCATGTATTGGAAAAATCTTCCATATTATAAATGGTATGGTTTTTGATCATGTTAGAATATAGCAGAAATGATTTATGTATTTTGAATTGCATATTAAGCCAATGGGATATTAGAGCGGACCGTTCAATACAGAACATGTTGTGGAATTGGTTGTTAATGCCTTAAATATAAATACCATTTATGCAGGTTAGAGTTGTTTCTAAACGACATAAAACTGAACGTGATAGAAGGCGCGTTACCAATGGACATATTACGGCAGCTAAATACACAGTTTAAGAAATTAGTTTATTCCATTTTCAAAGGAACGTGAGACATAACCAAAGTATTTGTTGCCATACTAAAACAACTTATTTGTATGTTCAAGACAAACTTTCCTATGCTTGTTCGTCTATTTTTTTAGGTTGAAGCATCATATTCCGGGTAGATTTGATATGTGCTTGGTATACTAATAAAGTTCCGATCAAGAGCACGATAAACACTTTACACCAAGGGTTCTTAACAGGGTTCCTCACATCAGATTACAGAGATAAAATGTTGAAGATCATTTGACCGTTATGTGCAATAAGTCGTCATTAAACATTGTGATTGACTATATGGTGAAAGTAGGAACCAATCGTTTAAATTGGCCTGTCACGTTTTGGTACCTAAACCTATGCGATAAAATTAGTCCCACTATCCTCAAAAGGATGCGAGGTTTCATGGACTTATATGAATAAAATAATGATATATTATTTTTATAATTCTTACTCAAAAACTAAACGAGGTGTATTTTGTATAGATTTCCAAATAGAGTAAAACTCGGTTATAGCGTACCCGAAGGGACCTTAAAAATAAGTACTTTACTATATCAGAAGTACGTAATAACAATATACATTTATACACAATTCTTAGCGACGAGGATTTTTTTGGTACGTTATAACCGTGGTTTCGTATTAAGCGTGTACATTATAAGAGAGTCTTACTATACCTTTATACTAAAAATTTAAATTTTGGGTGATAAAACGTTTACTGAAATTGGATATCAATTTATTGATGTATCGGAAATATCAAAGGAGAAAGAAAAAAATAATAATAAGTGTAATTTGGTGGGTCAAATCACAGAACACTATAGAATCTGAATTATTTGTAATTTTTCCCCTAAATATACTTGATCCTATATAAAATAATAAGCTAATTATCTAAAACATTGTTCTCCATTAAAATGCCAAACACACCATCTCAGTATCTTCATTCTATTGCTCGTTTTTGTAATAACACTTTCTAACTTGTACCTACATCCCTCGATATAAAATGGGCTTTTTATTAAATTGCAACTGATACCGCGTGTCACGGCTCGAGAAATCGTAGGGTTTCTCACTATTGAAACTCCTTCCATTGTAAAATTCAATCTGTTTATGGGAAAAGTGAAAAACCTTTTGTAGCCCACCCAAGGAAGGCCATTAGCTTGATTACATACATTCTTTTCCCGCTTGTTTTCCCTTTTTTTTTATTTCCAACAACTTGACGACTTTTTCTCTTCGCCCATTCTTCTCGTAGACGATCAACAAGCAACACCATCATCATCAATTTCCATATATTCGACTTCGATATATATTTTTTTCTTTGGCAAAAAATGCACTTTTTCTGTATCCTGTTCAAATGGTCAACGTTGACTGATTTTCACCATCAATAAATCTCTAAGAAAAAAAGGCAAAGCCCCATTTACATCGTTTAAACTTGATTAAAGATTACGGAACGGTATTAACTAGGTCCCCCTTTCGTTTTTGTATAAAATAAACGACGATTTAGATAAGATATTCTGTTAAATTGAAGTCTTCCCTTCGTCGTATTCAATTATCGCTTTTCACGTTGTTTTAGGTTATTAGAAAAAGGGAATATTTTGTGAAAACGGCCTTAAAACTGGCCACGTGACTCCATTAAAGTCGCAGGGTGAGGTGACGCTACATTATAATGTTATAAATGACATATCGCCAAAGGATATTTTCCACTAATGACATCCTCTTTTCCCCATTTCTAAAGGGCCGTGACTCCTGAACGACACAATAATATCCGATTTTTCTTCGTTTGTCGCATTGACACATAAAAGGGGATAAAAGCTGAAGAAGATTTAAGTTATGGACTTTTGTTAATTTTTGCGAAAATTGTGAAAAAATTGTTACGTTATGGTAACGTTGAGGTTTCGAAGGGACTGGTGGTGTTCTGTTTTCACCCCCTTTAGAGACAATTTAACTGGTTTTTACATGAATTTTTTTTAAAGTCCGAAACATCCCCCTTGTGTATTATATGTTTGATATCTAATATTTGAAAAGGGGATCGTACAGTACATGCGGATCGGCATCGTCGGGTGCCACCCACTTTTTAGTCGGAACAGTGGTGGAGGTTTTTTAGTGTAATAGTTGTTAGAACGAAAAAATCCTTAAAAATCCAACTTTAAAGTATTATTAATTCGATTCACTCAAGAAGGTTCCATTAATGAATTAATTATTGAAAAATATAAATTATATTTTGAAGCTGTCAACAATTTTGAAAGTCAAAAATATAAATTTGGGTTTTTTTTCTTCCCATAGTTTTATTTCTTATGTAATTCCTTCAAAAGAATTACGACAGGGTCTTAATAAGCAAACAAAATAAATAGTCATAACATCCTGTAATATGACACTGGCACATTCAATAAAAATTTGAGTCCCTCTATAAAATTTAACATCATGCAAGCCTTAACAATTGTAAATTGTATGTAGTGATTTCATAATAAAAAAATTATTCACAGAAATAATTCAGTTAAACATATTGAATAAAATAAGTTCTATGATATTACGTTAAAAAGATAATTAAACAAAATAATGTCAAGACAACGGTTACAGCGGATCCATGGTCTAACGAACTGTCCACTATATATTTTTATATCTATGTTTTTAACATACATTTGTAAAAATATGAAAAACATTAACTTATTTGTTTAAATATTAGTTTATTCACTATAACTGTACCCTAAGTAACAAGTTTCTTACAGAAATAGGTAATTCCATAATGAACTGGTGTAAAATCAATAAAAAATACCAAAAAAATGTAAATAAGGAACCAGACGGAACTAAACTATATGGTACATAAAATAATGGGAGTAAGCTGGTTTCGCTTAGAAAATGAAATTATGTATTTTAAATACTTTATTTGAAGATGACATAGATCCTCCCTATCGAGTAGTACAATTTAATTTTTGAAAATCTTCTAAACACGGTTCATAATACCTACTATTACATCATTCGTACAAGTGGCTCTATTAGAATTGATTTATGAGATAGATGATGTGAAAACCATCAGTACAAAGTAGTATCTCGTAGCTTAAATTTTATCTTGTACCCGAAATAAAAATATTTCAATTTTTAAACACAATAAAAATTCTATTTAATCTAATACTAGATAATTTTCGGTTGAATAAATTTTTATGACCACGCCACTGATTATCTCTGATTGCTACAAAATGTTTTATTACAGTTGTCAACCCTCCGACCGTGGATCTTTATTAAAACACTCGGTGTAATACACTTCGGCTTGGTGCATAATTATCGACCAACCATCCCTCCTCCCATTGAGAGAAATCGAGACTAAAGAAGAGAGAGATAGTGAAAGGGATGAAATGAGTATAAACGCACATCCATACAGAAGGCCTTTTATAGGAAAATTAATTTTGCAGATTCCCTCGGATCAGCATTAATTATAAATGGAAATGACCAGAGAAGCGGTTAAAAAATAGTAGAAAAAATACGATTAAGGGTGTCCGTCAATCAGCAGCAGGACCGCTAGCAGGATAACCGGGGTAATCCATCAGGAAATGATGCGAACAGTTCTTTCTGAGCCCATTCAAGTGTGACCGTGCGATACCATTCATTCGATCTCGAGGGAAATCAGGCTAAACCACATACACACATGAGTTAAATCCGTATCGAGAAAAAGAGGATATAATAAGACTGTAAGAAAATCTTCAACTCCTCTTTACGTCTTAAAAGTCAGAAAGAAATCGGGCATATGTATCTATTGGAAATATCAAAAAAAAAAATATCTTTTTTATGGTAAAATGCAAAATTGTATTTAGAAGAAAAAAATTCAAGAAAATTGTCAATGAGAAACTAAATTACATAGTTTCATAGAAAATTAAATGGAGAGATTAAAAAATATAACTACTTCCAATTCTGCGTCGAAACACAACTTTCTTAATGCAACTGTTACTACAAGACTAGTAGGCAAATAAGTTTAGCTGCTTAATGTATGCAGCAATATACTTAAAAAATCATAAACAGTTGGATCTAGTCTTCCGAAATTAATAAAAAAATAGCTGCCAACATGGAAAAAATATCCAAATCACAAACAATGCGTACATATACGGCCAGTATTATGGTTTTAAATCGCAATAATACTAATTCATATCTGTTATGTTACATTTACTCGTACATATACATAAATTTGATATATGAAGCCTATATGCAAAAGTGACTCTTTATTTCCAAAGTACTCAGTGAGATCTAATTAGAAAAATTAAATTGAAACAAAATTAATAAATTTTTATTAAATTAAAATTTAATTAAAAGTTCTAAAGATTCTATTTATTTCAGTTACCTTGGTTTACATTACGTAGTGTAAGTAAACAAACAGAAATTTGATTAAATGTNAATTAGTCTAATTTAATTATTTGAAAGAGAATGCTCGGAAGTATGGGCGTCGGTATTTGGGTTGTCGGGTATTTTGGCTGTGGAGATTTTGGGTGCCACCCCCACCATTTCTTCTGTTCACATAGGCTAAGGACAAATTAACGTGCTTACGTTTTAAGATTACTTCCAGGCAAAGAGCAGCCCAATAGCTTATGTAAGGAAATTAGATGTGCAGGACTAATTATATATGTATAATAAAATCTTTACCCGTACTCTAGGCTTGAAAGCATGACAAATATGGTTTATAATACGAATTAAAGCCTTTTAATATGTAGGTACAATCAACATAATGTAACATTTTCGGCATTCTCTAAACAATTTGGATCATTTGTACTTTGGTATAATATATTATTCTAAGTTATTCCTAGAAAGAAGTTAACACAAACTTTTTTAGCATAATTCTTGGCTTAAAAAAAACTTTATGATTACGTTTAGTGTGACACTTCCAAATACTGCTTCTTTAGACATGACGATTATAAATGATTTAAAAGAACTAAACAAAAGACCCCTAAAACATCAGCCATACATGTCTCTATAAAATATGCCAGGGATGCTTCTTGTAGGAAATGCCGAGCATAGAAACTGACATTTATAAACTTTTGAACAAAATTAATTCAAAAAACGTGATGCTTTGAAAGATGTGTCAGACAGCAAACTTCTTACCTGTGAATTAAGAATTCCTCTAAATTCGTCTAAAAATAAAACTCGCTTCTGGTTCTGAATGGTTCAATTTAAATATTCTCTTACAAAATACGTCTAGTAACTAAGTTTCTTGATGAGTAATAGCGTAATAACTTTCTGTTGCTTAATCGTCTTTCATTATGAAATGTGGCAATTTTTAATTCTTTTCGCCATTTGTTTAGAAACCTTCACAATTGAGCTTGCTTCTTCATCTCATGCATTTATATACTCCTTGCATCTCTTTTTTTGAAGATCGATATTAATTCAATCATTTATTGATACTTTTAATTATTCGATTTGTTATTAATAAATTAACAAAATAGCTGCATATCGTTGATTACTTGACTAAATTTACTCTTTGGCTGCAACATCTTTTTTTAACTTATATGAAAGATTCATATCCGGTTAACTTTAACAAAATATATGAATTTTAACAGTGAATTACTAGAAAATGTAATAAATACTCTATCGTTTTTCTTTATTTAATTTTTGCAATATTTGTATAAGAAATTATATGTATGTATATCTTGTGAAATAACTTTAAATTTCAATTCTACAATTAACCTGTTAATATTTCTTTTGTAACTGTTTTATGGTTTTATGACTTAAGTATTTGTAAGGATTACACATTATTTATCTTACGATTAGTCTATTTAATTAAAAAATGAAAGTGTATCACACACAATTGGCAAATTTAAAAATTAGTAAATTTATTACATATATGTATTAAATAAAAACCTTTAGTATTATACGAACTTCATATACCAGGTGTCCAAGCGAACCCTGGACATAGGAAATTAACATGGGAAATCGCTTTTTATTTTTTTGCGCCTGTACGGATTATTCATTTAGAAAACTTCTACATGGAGGTCATAGTTCTCAAGGCCGGCTATCATTCTACAATTTTTTCGATTCTCTAATTAGAACCGTTTTGGCTCAAAACGTCTCCAAAATTCAAAAATTCGAATAGCCCGCTAACCGTTTGAGGCCACGATTGGTCGAAATAAAAGTCAAAACTAAGCCGGAAATAAACAAACATGGAGGCACTAATAACATAAACATAAATACTTCATTTGAATTTTTTCCTCTTGCTAATTTCTAAGCAATTTTTAATTTATTTACGAATTAATTCAATGAAAAATCTATGGAAAACCTGCGAATAATGATCATGTAAACTACTTTGATGTCCCTACAATAAGTAAACAATTTTCTTATTATAACCTCAAATTCCACTATTGAGTGGACAAGTAGTGTTAGGATTCTACAATTAATTCTGACATTGATTCTAATTAATCGTGGCTTCAAACGGTTGGCGGGGTATTCGATTTTTTGAATTTTGGAGGCGGTTTGAGTCAAAACGGCTCTAATTAGAGGATTGAAAAAATTGCAGAATGATAGCCGGCCTTGAGTACTATGACCTCCATGTAAAAGTTTTCCAAATGAATAATCCGTACAGGCGCAAAAAATAAAAACCGATTTCCCATGTTAATTTCCTATGTCCATGGTTCGCTTGGACACTTGGTATACAGTAATGGGAAAAAGTCCGGAATAATATGAATATCTTTTCAACTGAAAACTTAAAAAAGAAATGCTTGCACACGTGAATTGATTTTGAATTGTAGTTATTTTTTGACAATAAAATTATATGTTTTCCTTCAACCCCTTAGCGGTAACCCTACCCAACTTTTTTTTTCAAATGGACACACGTATTTTTTATTTTATTTTTGAGTTCTGCTGAAAATTTTAAGTATTTTTCATGTAGCATGTCCTATTATATCTAATGTCAACAGTTATCAAAAAAAGAGGATGGTAAAGTTGAAAAAATAAATCACATTTTCCTTAATCTTTCAAACTCTTCTAGCTAATTTCATGAAATTACGAATTGGGGGGATAGAAAAACATTTAAAAAATCAAGGGTTTCATTCAAGGACAAAAACAAATATTATAACCAAAGGGTAAAAACAAATATTTTCAATCGAATTGTTCGCAAATATTCCTGAAATGTTTAAAAATATTTTTGTATGTACATACGATAAATGGGCATACACTAAAATGGTTTTTCTCCTACAAAAAACGGTGCGTCGTACAATAAAATGATAATAAATCTGATTTTTACTGTTTTTCTTAATTAAACTTCAATACCCTGCAAATCAGTATCGAAGCATTTGCGGACATATGTTTATAGGAACTTTTTTTATAAAATAACTTGGGCAATCATCCTCTTAAATATTGCCGCATCTTTTTTACACGCCCTGTATAAATAATTAATTTTAGGGAAAACTCGGGCTTGTTTACACAATATTCTTTTCGCTTATTTTTATAAATAGAACGATGCAGTTTTTGCAGCACTGTATCACTTTTTTATAAAACAAAGGATACTTCAAGCAGATTCACTCTGCCACTTCTCGTTTTGAAAAACAATGCAATTATGAGAACTTGTCATCCTGAGACACCTTTTATATTTTAGATTTGTGATAATTGATTGAAAAGGATAACAACTGTTTCTTTCAAATCTTGTACCGTAAATAATTTGTGAAGTAAATACCAAACGTTAAACTATAGTATTACATTGGTATTATATTGTTAACAGGAACCCATATACAGGATGTTATCGCAATATCTGCCAATCTTTTAACTGGTAAAAGTTGATCATGTGAGGATGCTTTTCCCAAATTAAAAAAAAATCGAAAAAATTATTTCCCCTTCTCAAGAAATTTCGGAGTTTTACTGTTTGAAATATTCGCAGAACTTTCAATAACACTCTGTATATTTTATACTCCTTGAGTATTTTGTGTTGTCAGCATTTCAAAAATATATTTGAATTTTTTGTAATAATTTGTTATAATAGCTGAACAAAGTAAAATTTGTCTAAAAATACATACAAAACTATTTCAATAAAATTCTATTAGTGGATGGACTACAGAAAGTCCGAGCTTAAGCAAGCGTCAGTAATTGTTCAGTTTTTTCTGATTCTGTCATATGCATTAGAGACTTTGCCTGTCTGCATTTGGTCATCGTTTTCCAGAAATTGTTACATTCTCTGTCTAAAACAATAGCCGATTGTTCCATGGTAAAGGAAACTTCTACTTATGTACTTGCGTGACTATGTTATGAAAAAAAGTAATTTTTACACCAAAATGCTTTGGTCAGTCCTACATTGCTTTTTGAAGTTATAGTTTATACAATAGATGATCCATATAATTAACAAACAATTGATATAATTAAAAAATAATAAAAAATAGTATGAAATTAAAAAAGTAAAATTATTGGNCTCACAATTCTTCAATAGAATTAATAATTCCTTTTTAAATAACATTTTTCATACGCGACCATATTACAAAATCAGGAAGAGTTAAATCAGGACTTTTTAGCTAAATAAGAAGAGTTCTATGATTATCCATTCATTGATGTAGAATGACTTTATTTAAATTCATGAAGTGAGAAACTAAAGCTAAAACTAAGCTAGAACCAATTCAAAATAGTTTTGTCGTCATTGAGAGGGCCTTACTTCGGCAACAGTACATTTTCCGATCCATGTTGATATAAACTTTTTTTTTGTTTTTATGAAAAGAATACGTCCCTAAAAATATTATATTTACTTGTGAAGCACTCTGTATAAGGAAAGTATAAAAATAATTATAACTTCATGGCTCATGGTAAATGACTGTATTGCAATACATGGGTGTACAAATTTGCAAACATAGTGGGTGTTAATAAAATGATGTCAAAAATACATATAAAAGATACACAGAATAAAGAGGCAGAATTTTAAAATTAACATTTATTCCGTGTACCCTTCATATCTAGTCTTAAGTAGGAAATTTGTAAATCCGGAAATAACTTTTACAACAAAGTAGGAGAATAAATTCTTCAATATAAACTCAATTTCCAAAGTCTCTCACTCCTTTTGTAAACCTGTTACCTACTGTAAAGAAAAAAATTTAAAAAATGTTTGTGTATTTTAAATTCCGAATTTAATTAAATGTTCTTTAGTATTTAAGTAGTGTTGTACGAATTTTGGTGTCGAAAAACCTGTAATATACCCAGAAGGGAGTTATGTGAATTAACGGAGCTAGAATTAGTGCTTTGCAACAAGACGGGCTATTTCAACACCAGCTAACCAGTCGGCTAGATATTGTTACATAGATTCACCCCAAGTAAAATAACTAGACGCTAAGGACGCTGGTAAAATGCGAAACAGATCTCCAAATAGTCACCTCATGTCAGCACCCCACAGGAAGATCGACATATTGCCCAATTAGCTCGAAGTAATCGATTGGTTACCGTACCGGCACTAAGAATCCAGTTCCAGAAACCTTATAGCCATGTGATTTTGAGAACTATAATCCATAGAAGAGTTTTAGCATCAGGGCTAGGTTCTAATGTTAGAACCATGTCACTAAAACGTTCGTTTGCAGTGGGCAAAAGTTTACTAAAAATGGCATTTGGCAGAATGAAAAAACGTGCATTTTTCAGATGAATTAAGTTTGGTATAGTGAGTGATGATTACCACCTATTAAGACTTTGGAAGGAACCAGGACAGAATAGACTTAAAACCACTATTACATTTGTTGCTTATCACGATGGAATTCAAATACATATTTTGGAACAATATAATATTCAATGGAAGAACTCAATTTATTCATCTACCGGCGAGAATGATAGACGCAAATTATCTTTAAAGCATCATTAATGGAATTATTATACCTCTTCGTAATGAATCATCTCTATAGACGACAATATCAGATCATATTGCACTAAAGTTATTTAAGAGGTTTTCGAAAACTAAAATATCGTTAGATTAGAATGGCCAACTACATCGTCGAACATGAATCCCATTGAACACGTATGGGATTACATATCAGACCGATTTTCAACTATAATACTCTACTACGAAATGAGCGAGAACTTAAGGTTGCTGCTACAGAATAATAGAGGAACATTTCCTAAGAAATAATCAATAATTAGATTTGAATAGACGCATTAATGTATTAATAAGAAGTAGAGCCTTAAGTTGCGAATATTAGTTTGTTGGTTTTCTACAAAACTCAAATTTTCATTTTTGAAATTCCTGTATCACCATTTTTATTTCGATTTTATAGAAATGACTGCGTTAAATGAAATCCAATTATCTAATTTTTGTATCAGATTTTAATTAACCAAATTAATATTTCAAAAATTTTAAAACATTTATCCTAATCTTTTAATACGTAAACGGTGCAAGATTTTTGATAGTGAGTGTAGATAGAGAAACATCTACAATTATTGTAATTAATTTATTATAAATTAAGTACAATTTTTGAATTAAATTAAATTAATTTTTTTTACATTCAGTATTTCGTTACCGTTCTCTTCGTTTTCTATGCCCTTAACATTAGGGTAATTAGTGCTTGAACTGAATTTCTGATGTACAGGGTGGCCCATAAAGTTAAACAGTTTTGAACAACCTTTTTAAAAAAACCGTAACTCTAACTGAATGTTTATTTAGTTCATATTAAAGTGGACATTCAGGAAAACTATTTCTTAAAAACAACGTTATCCACGTGGGCGCCGTCTCGCTGCAAGCACTTTTCAAATTTAGATCTGAGATTTGTAAAAACCTCACATAGCGGAGAGAGTAGTTGCCATTTCTTGTCGAATACTCTTTTAATTCAGCTATTGAGACTGGTTTATTGTTGTAAATTCTAGTTTTCAAATAACCTCAGAGAAAAAACTAAGCGAAGTCAAGTCAGGATTCCTGGTTGGCCATGGAACATCTAGATTTGAAGAATACTTGCCACAAGTTTAGAATTTACTCCAATAAATCAGCCTGAACAGCCGAATTAAAAAAAGTATTGGATAAGAAATGGCAACTGCCCGTTGTGAGATTTTTGTAAATCTCAGATCTAGATTTGAAAGTGCTTGCAGCAAGACAGCGCACATCTCGATAACGTTAAAAAACCCATCGAATGTCTACTTTAATATGAGTTAAATAAAAATTCAATTAAAGTTACAGATTTTTAATTCAAACTTGTGATCGTTATCAGTATTTTATTCAAATATTTTCCCTAATATTATTTTTTATAAAATTCTTCCCACTTGTTCTCAAAGCTATTACTTTTCATTGGCAAAATCAAGAAACCTAAAACTTGTAAGAAATTTTACAGATAGCGATTTTTCCCTGTCTGTCCATAAAATTTAATACAAGCATCAAATATATGGGGGAACAGTGCATCAATCGAAAACTCCCCCGGAGTTATTGATTTTCCTCCCGACATAAATACAATTCATCTGAATCAAGGGCAATAAAAAATAACAAGCAGTATCTCCTTATCGGCGATGACGCCGTTAAGTCTGCAAAGAGACGGGGAAATAACAATGAAAAATTCCTATCCCCAAAACTACGGCGCAACTGATTTATTGCCATGTAACAAAAATACGCCTTTTCTTATTTTAGAATCACTTCATTATGGTCGTTAAGTTAAGAAGAAGAATTACTAAATTAACTGAGAATTACGTGAGACAGTCACTTAGACGTGGAGTCAAAAAACAACAAAAACTAAGGGAAAAAAAATACGTATGGAATACGCGGAAGCCCCGTACGTGACAGCCACGTGACCAAATTACCCGATCGACCACCGTATTATCAGGAACGTGCTCGGAATTGAACTGGGAGTCAATAAAATGCAACCGAACCGAACCCGTCATGACGCGTATAAATAAATGCATTATACATTATACAAGAAGAGAAAACGGAAATTGGAAAGGAAATTATTGTCCTAAAAGAAGCGACAAAAGACGGCAAAAGATAAATGAATGATGCTAAAAGTTGCCAGGCTTCAAAGTGTATCAGTTCATTTGTGAAGAAGTCTTTTGTGTGATGTTTTGTATATGAAAATTAATTAAGCTAAAGTATTAAAAGAGCCTTTAAGTATTATATTTTGAATGGGGGAAGTATGATAATTGAGAATTTTTTTGATCAGATCAACGAGATAACTAGAGCGTACAAGCTGAAGATACAAATAATAATTTGTAGTATAGGAACTAATTAAAATATTCATTTGCATGTCAAATGACAACTTAAAATAAAATAGAAACTTAGTTTGACTAAAGTATTTTATTTTATAAAACACTTTCATATTTAAGAAAATTATAATATAAGGTAATATCTATACCCCGGAGGCATAGAACACTATGTGCCATTCACGAAATGTTTTAGTGGCATATACCTCTCGAAAGAGGACAACTGATTTATTAAAACTACCATAAATACTCATTGTCATAAAATTTGGACATAGTATTCTATGCCTCCGGGACACAGATATAAGTTATAATATCGAAATTTTCCTATCATTTAATTTTTCCCTTAATTAAATGCTATTAAATACTATATAGAGAATTCCTTAATGTTATGTCAATATTGAAGGAGGCAATTCCTTGGCTTATTTTAAGCTTTTAAGCGATTTAAAAATGTATTAATAGTCGCTTGTAGCGTCCTCTAGAAGATACAACTAAATCCTTGATAAATTTAAATTTCTTATCCCAAAAAACCCCGGATACAAAATTTCGTGAAATTTGCTAGAACAAGTCGAAATATATTAAAGAATATGTATCCTGTATCCTCTATGTTTATATGAATTTTGAACCTTAGGAATTGTCTCCTTTAGGATTAACATGATAATAGTGAACACCCGATATATAAATACTATAAATTTAGTTTCGGCATAAAGATATAGAAACAGGTCTTACAATGATAAATTTTCAAAATCGTCCTATAATTAAAACATAAAATATAAAGAGTATATTACTTAAATGTATCTATGGCATCTTTTATGTCGTGAAATATTAGTATATGAAGCGAAAACCAAATCTTCACACGTCTGCTGAAAAGATCGAACTCCCTAATAGTACGTGACACATTAAGGAATGAAAGTCAATGGTTTAGCAACGAATGGGTCAAGTTTAAACATGAAATGTGAGGGCCATACTAGTTAATAAGTGGTTAAATTTGTTTTTTGAATGAATACGTCAACGTGGTCGTTTGTATTATTTTTTTTATGCGATAGGATGGGTTGTCAATAATAACATGGAATTCCTTATTTCTTTCTTAGTTATTAACTTTTAATTTTTTTAATTTTTATTTAGAAACTATTAATAATTGATAACAGTTTTATGCATGTGTGTACATGTTAGGAGCAAAAACAGCCAAAACGCAAATTTTCGGGTTTTGCTCTTTTGCGGATTGCCAGAACGCGTTTTGGTCGTTTCTTTCGGCCATTGGCCGAAATCGATTTTTGCTTCTAACATATACATACGTATGTATATACGAACTAAAGCTTATTTATTTAATTTAAATGGAACATCGAGTATTTCGTGTTGTTATTAAATGCAGAATTTCATTGTCTCCTAAATACATTCTCTGTACACAGCTCCATTCGTTTCCATGAAAAACACACACATTTGAAAAAAATACGTAAATGTCGTGCTACAATATTATGCAAATATGAAATTGTCAATGACACTTGGAAAATTATGATATTTAATAACTTTACCACTTTGATTAGAACTTAAAAATATATAGAATGCTCCATTTAAAGTAATATACTATATTTGATCTAAAATACATTTGTATCAGAAATTGAGGTGTCTAGTTTCATTAATTTTTTTGGAAAATGACATTCACCAAATAAAGATAACATTTTAGGTGTAAACCAATAATCTCATCTCAGTACATCACACACTCGTTAAATCTTACTTTTTTCTGTTATTTTATGTAACTGGTTTTAAATTAATAAGTTTTAAAACATTTGATGATTGGAAATTGTTTCCAATTTACCAAAAAAGCTAACAATGGAAAATGTGAATTTTGAAACTAGACATCTTAAAATTATTATAATTGATAATTATTTTCGATTTTAGGCAATGGTTTTTACACTAAAATATCTATCAGAAACAGTTTTACAAATTTGATAAGTTATAAGTCACATGAGATGCCCGGGGAGGTTCCAAAATAATAGATTTTAATAAATTTTGGAACACAAAAATATAGAGTGGTTATATCCAGATTCATGGATACACTGCTATCTACAATAAAAGATTTATAGGAAAAAGTTTATATATTTTCAATAACTTATTAAACTTGAGATATTAATTAGGTAGTCAAAATACGAAACTTTCAAAATCGTTGTCTACTTCAAAAAAATCTTTTCTCCGAATTTGTACAAAAGTCTTGGAAAAGAAGAGCAAAGTATCGCTAAAACTCTATGTTTCTATCTTTAAGAATGAATCAGAAACAACGTAAATACAAGATAATCGGGATATCCCTAAGTATCTTAAGTTATGTAGACTATTAGTTGTAATGCCTGTATTAATTCAAGTGTTATGTTAACAATAATGTAAAATAATTAAAACAATCTTTAAATTTTTAATAATCATTTTCTAGGATTAAGTTGACATTAATGGAATTTATCAGATGTGATAAATATGTGTTAACAACTCCATTGTCGTAACACTGCTCCCTCTTCCTAGTTTTAATAGTCCGCATCTGATAAATATATGAGTCCTTTGTATATTATTATTCTACTTAAGCGTACGATTTTTATCTCTGTTATTAATCCTCCTTATGTTCGAATATGAAACTTAAAAACTTTCACTGACTTTTGACGATCGTTCTTATACATCGATATATAACCTTTTCGGCATGAGGTTCATAATCGAAGGAAATAATTACTCCCGTTTTTAATTTAAATGAATTTAAGTTTTCCGTCATCTGTCGGATAAGTTAAAAGTTAAATAACAATTGCTTTTATACTCTAATAGATTTCATCCTAGAAGCGTCGTTTAATATCAATACGATAAAAAAAGAGCCACTTGAGAAGTGGCTTTTAAAAAAGGGATGTTTACATTTTCGGCTATTTTCTGAAAAATTAGAAAGAACTGTCTGAAGAAATACCGACATGTTTATAAAAAAAAACTCTTGCTGTTAAGAAACCGAGTGACATTACAACAACTGTATATTACTTGATAAAATGACATCTAGAAAATCTAATTAAATTAAAAATGTTATATACAGCCTCTACCAAATTAAGTGCTTACCATTGGTAACTTTGTTATTAATAGAGATAAAGCTTACTTTGAATTTAAAACATTTGTATTTTTTGTGCTGGTTCCGATGGTAATACTAGAAAAACAATCGAACATCGCCTTCTCAAAACGTTTTAAAGAAAATATTTTTTTTAATGGAACAACCTGTATATTACTACATAAAATTAAAACCAGTTTAGTTTTACGCAAAAAAACCTTAATAACTTCTTTTTTTTTTTTAGATGAATAATTTTTAAATTATTGAGGTATGATAATGGATCGAATTAATTTAATCTAGTAGTGGCTGGCCAAAAAGAAAAAATGTCAAAGCTAAGATATTAGTTTGTCTTTTATTTAAAATTTAAATTTAAATTTTGTGTTTAAATATTGCAAAATGGCTTTTTCGCATGAAGAAAAATGTAACATAATACAATTGTTTTATTAGATAATATGTAAATTGTTAACATATAAAATTTTTCTTCATGCGAAAAAGCCATTTTCCAATATTTAACCACATTCACTTTAAATAAATGATAAACTTATGTTTTAGTTTTAACATTTTTTTATTTTTAGCCACTCAGCGCTTGCTAGATTACATTAATTCGAACCATTGTAATGTGGATCACTATTTCATAAAATATTTATTTAAAAAAAAGTTATTATACTTTTTTATATAAAATTGAACTAGCTTCAGTTTTTTATAAAAAAAAAAATAAAATCTCTTGAGAACGCGATGTCCCATTGTTTTTCTAGTTTGATCATCGGAACCGGCCCAAAAAAATACAATTCTTTAAAATGTCAACCTAGGCTCTACGTCCACTACAATAACAGAGTTACCCATGGTGCGTAATTAATTTGGTACAGTATCTATATTTTTTTTTGAAACATTAATCCGCACTGACAGGCGGCGCAGATTGAACTTTCGAAATATTTCTTTATTGTGTAGGCAATAACCTACCTACAGGTCTCAAATTGTAGTTAATAATTGAATATAAATAAACAAAACCGATTTCTTTTTGTTTGTAAGTATAGTTTTTCTTTAAAAAATGTAACATGTAGTTGTAGATGATAAAAAAGCGAATTTAAAATCAGTAGTCTATTTTATTTCAAGTTGTAACAATTTGTTTAGTGTTGGTATAATATCACCTACTCAATTTTAATATACTGTGTAGCGAAAATAACAAAATTATTCATGTACTGCCAAATTGCATTGATATATCAAATTATGGCTTATACTATTTCTGTTAAAATTTGCATACTTTTCTCAATTCACTCCAAATGTTCTCAATGGGAGTGTGGTTCGCGGTCTGTTGAAATGTATTAAACACATTTCAACAGACAACAGATGTGTACTCATGATGAGAGATATTAAACGTAATCTACTGTTTTACGATATAATCCTATGATTTGAAGCATTTTCCTGTTAAAAATATATTAATATTATTTGTGTAATTGAACTTTTTCAGTATTCTGCTTTTTAATTTATTTCTTTTAAAAATATTTATACGAATGATTATGTTCATGACATTATTAATGAATTAAACATTTTCAAATACATTGAAAATCATAAATCCTGAAACTAAAATGGTACTTCTCCTGTATTTTAACTTAAATTCATATAATAGTCATTTATCTGAATAAATAAATGACAATTTCACCCCAAAAAACACTGACTTGCAGACTATCTCTGCTGATTTCATTAACAATTCTTTATAGAAAAAGTAAATTTTAATTAAATATCTTTTGTAATTTTATCGTATTGTTTAGAAAAAATTTAATGATCAATTTGTATATTTATATTTTGTATTTTTCCGAATAAATGTTTATTGTATTAGTAATATTTTTGTACCGTACATTACGTTTATAATCATCGACATTAATTTCTGATGAAAAATTATCGAGTGTAAAACCTCTATGAAAAATCTGGTGTGATGGTATATCTACTGTAAAAAATGCTCTCTTATCATTTAAAACGAAGGGAGAAACTCTAAAATGAATACATTATCATCAGTTAACACTCAGTGTAATTGTGCCGTTGTTCAATTCAACCCTCAGACGTTTCAATTAAGTAAATGTTCCGCGTTTTAGTTCTCTCCCCTGTCGGGGACGCAAACCGGACCTAATCTGAATACTACTGAATAATAATCGTCTTCTAACTTTTTTTTATCTGTTACGAAACAGTGGTTGTAAGCTAAAAATGCAATTTTTCTATATCAAGCTTGTTTGGCTAATTGCATTAAGCTACAAACGTATAACAATATTTCGTAGGACGGATAAAAGGAAAACTTTATTACGAGACGCTTTACATCATTTTTATGCCTCTGGCAAAGCCTCGAGCAAAAGAGAGTTAACATAAAAAAGGAAACTTTTAAGGATATTGGGATTAATGCTAATTCATACGTGACTCGAATGGTTCAACACCAAGATTTTTACTACTTTTTATTTATTATATCCAAAGTGTCCTAATAAAGTTTTTGTAACTGAAAAAATACTTAACTTTCTTTAGAAAATTAATCAGAATTTTGAGGAGAAGATTTGAAAAATGACACACATCAAATTAACTTAGAATTTTGTATATCGATGATTGAAAGGAAAAGAGACCTGAACCACACTTTAGGAGAATTGGATTTATTATTTTTATTTTAATCTTTATTTTTTTCTGTATCTTTTGAGACGTGTTTTACTTCTTTGTGAAAATTTGTCACAAAGAAGTAANAATTTTTAAATTATTGAGGTATGATAATGGATCGAATTAATTTAATCTAGTAGTGGCTGGCCAAAAAGAAAAAATGTCAAAGCTAAGATATTAGTTTGTCTTTTATTTAAAATTTAAATTTAAATTTTGTGTTTAAATATTGCAAAATGGCTTTTTCGCATGAAGAAAAATGTAACATAATACAATTGTTTTATTAGATAATATGTAAATTGTTAACATATAAAATTTTTCTTCATGCGAAAAAGCCATTTTCCAATATTTAACCACATTCACTTTAAATAAATGATAAACTTATGTTTTAGTTTTAACATTTTTTTATTTTTAGCCACTCAGCGCTTGCTAGATTACATTAATTCGAACCATTGTAATGTGGATCACTATTTCATAAAATATTTATTTAAAAAAAAGTTATTATACTTTTTTATATAAAATTGAACTAGCTTCAGTTTTTTATAAAAAAAAAATAAAATCTCTTGAGAACGCGATGTCCCATTGTTTTTCTAGTTTGATCATCGGAACCGGCCCAAAAAAATACAATTCTTTAAAATGTCAACCTAGGCTCTACGTCCACTACAATAACAGAGTTACCCATGGTGCGTAATTAATTTGGTACAGTATCTATATTTTTTTTTGAAACATTAATCCGCACTGACAGGCGGCGCAGATTGAACTTTCGAAATATTTCTTTATTGTGTAGGCAATAACCTACCTACAGGTCTCAAATTGTAGTTAATAATTGAATATAAATAAACAAAACCGATTTCTTTTTGTTTGTAAGTATAGTTTTTCTTTAAAAAATGTAACATGTAGTTGTAGATGATAAAAAAGCGAATTTAAAATCAGTAGTCTATTTTATTTCAAGTTGTAACAATTTGTTTAGTGTTGGTATAATATCACCTACTCAATTTTAATATACTGTGTAGCGAAAATAACAAAATTATTCATGTACTGCCAAATTGCATTGATATATCAAATTATGGCTTATACTATTTCTGTTAAAATTTGCATACTTTTCTCAATTCACTCCAAATGTTCTCAATGGGAGTGTGGTTCGCGGTCTGTTGAAATGTATTAAACACATTTCAACAGACAACAGATGTGTACTCATGATGAGAGATATTAAACGTAATCTACTGTTTTACGATATAATCCTATGATTTGAAGCATTTTCCTGTTAAAAATATATTAATATTATTTGTGTAATTGAACTTTTTCAGTATTCTGCTTTTTAATTTATTTCTTTTAAAAATATTTATACGAATGATTATGTTCATGACATTATTAATGAATTAAACATTTTCAAATACATTGAAAATCATAAATCCTGAAACTAAAATGGTACTTCTCCTGTATTTTAACTTAAATTCATATAATAGTCATTTATCTGAATAAATAAATGACAATTTCACCCCAAAAAACACTGACTTGCAGACTATCTCTGCTGATTTCATTAACAATTCTTTATAGAAAAAGTAAATTTTAATTAAATATCTTTTGTAATTTTATCGTATTGTTTAGAAAAAATTTAATGATCAATTTGTATATTTATATTTTGTATTTTTCCGAATAAATGTTTATTGTATTAGTAATATTTTTGTACCGTACATTACGTTTATAATCATCGACATTAATTTCTGATGAAAAATTATCGAGTGTAAAACCTCTATGAAAAATCTGGTGTGATGGTATATCTACTGTAAAAAAATGCTCTCTTATCATTTAAAACGAAGGGAGAAACTCTAAAATGAATACATTATCATCAGTTAACACTCAGTGTAATTGTGCCGTTGTTCAATTCAACCCTCAGACGTTTCAATTAAGTAAATGTTCCGCGTTTTAGTTCTCTCCCCTGTCGGGGACGCAAACCGGACCTAATCTGAATACTACTGAATAATAATCGTCTTCTAACTTTTTTTATCTGTTACGAAACAGTGGTTGTAAGCTAAAAATGCAATTTTTCTATATCAAGCTTGTTTGGCTAATTGCATTAAGCTACAAACGTATAACAATATTTCGTAGGACGGATAAAAGGAAAACTTTATTACGAGACGCTTTACATCATTTTTATGCCTCTGGCAAAGCCTCGAGCAAAAGAGAGTTAACATAAAAAAGGAAACTTTTAAGGATATTGGGATTAATGCTAATTCATACGTGACTCGAATGGTTCAACACCAAGATTTTTACTACTTTTTATTTATTATATCCAAAGTGTCCTAATAAAGTTTTTGTAACTGAAAAAATACTTAACTTTCTTTAGAAAATTAATCAGAATTTTGAGGAGAAGATTTGAAAAATGACACACATCAAATTAACTTAGAATTTTGTATATCGATGATTGAAAGGAAAAGAGACCTGAACCACACTTTAGGAGAATTGGATTTATTATTTTTATTTTAATCTTTATTTTTTTCTGTATCTTTTGAGACGTGTTTTACTTCTTTGTGAAAATTTGTCACAAAGAAGTAAAACAGGAATTAAAAAATACAAAAACAAAACAGCGATTAAAATAAATATAACAAGTCAATTTTTCCCAAAATGTCGCTTATGTCCTTTTTCCTTTCAAGCGTCGTTATGTAAATGTTATTTAATATTACCAAATATGTTTTTTGATAAATCAATTTGTAAACGATCATAGTTCGGAAATAAAAATTGTTTGGAAATATTATTAAACATCCCGTCCTCTGGAATGTAAAAAGGGCTTTTTATAAAGTTGTTAAGCCGAATTATTTAATCACGTTAACTTGGCCGTTGTTGCGTTTCTATTGTCAAACATACAAATACAGTTTTCAAATTTTGTTTTTATTGTTTATTTCTTTTTTTCCACTTTCCAAGCCATTCTTCATTTTTTTTCAATATCTTCTCATTCTAGAAGCACTTTTCTACTTTTAATTAAAATGAAGAAATACAGTTTTTTATGTTCCCTATAACGCAGGTTAAATGTTCTTGAAACAAACTAAACTTAGTTTAGCAAATTTTACAGGAACAATATACAGTGCGATTCAAATTTGTTCCCGCCCTTTCATTTCTTAATACAGATTTTTTTTTATTTTGGCACATATACGAAATACATATACGTACATATATGTATGTATACAATATGTATACATAAATACTACTTTTTGACGTAAATTTCATATTCGTGACATTCCAGATGGTGAACGCTATTTAAAAAAAAAATAATGATAAGAGGATTGTGTAATATGTCATTTGAAAGACTTTCACGAGAAGATTATTATATAAAATAATTTGGAGCATTTGAAAAAAAATAATGGCCTATCAAAGATTAGGTTTATTATCTTTAAAAAAACTGAATGAATGAATTTGAAAGTCCTAATTCCTGTTTTGTAATTAATCATTGATCAGATTTTTTTTATTTCTTCAACTTTAGGTCGATGAATTAATAACAATTCAATAATAAAAGTAAACGTTATGCAAGAATGCCACAATGATATAAAATGGTAGGACAAAAAAGCAAAATTTATAATAATAAATATAACAAATATTTGTAATATCCTAGCTGTTACCGTAAAACCTATACCTATAAAATTCAATAGTAACTGAAGATCATCCAGACCGGCGTGTACACTTTTATGAAATAATAACCGATAGATTTTTCACTTTCACTCGAATTAGTTTTGGTGACGAATATAGTTTTTTCGAAAATAAATGTTTACATGAAAACCTCACAAGATACTTCCATTTATACTTGTTAGAAACGTCAATATATTCCGAAATGATGGAAATAGTGCAACATAGTTTGACATAAAGCCAATTTTTTAAAAATATAGCGCAGCTCCCCATTACAGTAGAACTGTCAGGCAATATTTATGCCGTATGCCGTGATCGTAAAATATTCTAGTCTAGGGATATTTAACATAAAAAGTATACATAAGACAGCCCAACTCTATTGAAGACTTGGAAGAAGGGGTAACGGTTGTTTATCGCAATAATGAATGTATTTGCAAATAAATATTGCAACAAACATTGCGATCATATGAAGTTTTCTAATGTTTATAAAAACAAAGAGAACACTTCAAACACCTTGTGTACAGAAAACAATGAAAGATAAAACTTTTCTCAAAAGGTCACTCAACCTGATTTCTTCTAACAGCGACTGACTTCGTAGTGGCAAACTGGGATTGTGAACTCATTCTCATCATTTCAAGGAAATGTATGATTCCCCACTATTCGAGCTTTATCTGATCTCAAGTATATCAGAACAATGTACCTACCTACTACTCAAATAGGGAAAAACATTTCCTATTTTTTTAGAAGTATCCTTCAAAGTCTAGAAATTTTATTTGGGGACGTTATGTATATGTTAAATTTATAAAATGATACTTCAAAATATTAATATATGCAATTTATCATTTTTTTCATCTATAAAATTCCACTTAATAACGAACATAAGCCAGCCCTTTGAGGGGCAAACAAATAACTTTAGAGTTTATATTCTGCGGATATACCGTATTAAAGTCTCATCACCTGCAGTTTACTGGGGTAAATTGATTTTATTAAGGGTAAACGTAAACAGTATTTGCGGAGCGGAGATTCGTCGAGGGAATAAAAGTCGGTGGAAAACATGGAGAATCAAATTGGCCCGGTGGGAATCATCCAGAACGTTCCAGACAAGCTCACGGGGAGCGAGATTATTTCTTGGTTTTAGTGAAAGAAATTATTAGGAATCAATTTGCCAAATGTGTCAAAAAAAAAAAAGAATTGAAACGTGTAGTTTTTAAACGGTGTATCAATAGTGGCTAACCTATGGCACGCGTTCCATGGATGGATACATAAAAATAATTTTTATGTAAAACTGGCGCTTAGTTTAGTGATGCATATCACGGTCCAATTATATGTAGTGTGGTATACTGGAAAAATTATAACTATATTTAAAACGCTAAAAAATGTTTCCTTCCTTTGATTTACTCCAAGACTAATTGAACTATTCCTGAATTTGATAACGTTGTCTTTCTCCAGGTATCTGAGCTGAGTATCGTACTGAGTTCTCCCAACTATTTACTTTACTTTAACTTTCTAACCCTCATTTACCACAGATGATGTTCCATCTCTTCTATTGAAAAATTACTTTTATATGTTATTTTATCCATTATTTAAGATATTCAATCTATCACTTCGTGTGAGGATTTATCCCAATATGTACATGGAACTATACTTAAACAAAGATTATACAAATTAAAGGGTGTTCAAAGTTATAACGGTGTTAATTCACAGAAGTTCTAGATAAGCTGATTAATGATCGGACAGCTTCCTTCTGTGATATAATAGATGACAGTCAACACGGTTTTTCGTCAAATGACTGATAAATTTTATAGAATATCATAATTATTTGACTCAATTCTTTGAGCAGGGATATCAATCATGTTACATTTTATGAAAAAACAAAATTGTTGCATTTTCGTGATGCAATTTTAAAATGGATGATAAACTTTCTTATTGATCAATTCCAGTTTGTTAAAATCAATATCAACCTTTCAATTCAGTTTGAAGTGCCTTTTGAGATTCCACAGCATTCCCGTTGTTATCCATTGGTCTTATTATACTTTATTAATGCTGTCACCCAGAATGTTCGACTTCCAAAATTAAGGTTTATCGATGGTTAAGGTTTTTTCTAGTGATACAATATATTCAGAATTTTATTTTCAGAGTGACTTTTAGAATTTCACTGGGCAATCGAAAACGAGTATACTTCATTTGAATGCGTTCAAGCATTCAACAATAAAGTTTTTTCAAAAAAGAATCTCGATTGTTTTCATTGTGCACATGTGATATTCGTTCTGAGTATTTGATTTGTTCAGAAAATTTGGAAATCTAGTTTGGTTCGGAGCTTAAATATCTATTGATGGTCGATCGCGCATTTCAAAAGTTCCTCATTGTCCTATGAAATTATACGTTCTAAGGTTTTTTTCTGTTGCTTATATGTACGTCCTCGCTTGGAATATGGATCTTTTATATTTGTCGCTATACTTGTATCAAAGCATTCAGTTGAGAAGGTACAAAATAAAGTTTCAAAAGCATGTACTTTTAAAGTTCGCATTGATATATCCGATTTGATTTGCCTTGAGAGATGCAAATTACTAAATATTTTTTCTTTGAAATTCCATAGATAGCAGTGGGAATTGATATTTTTTTCACAAATTTGTAAAAGGTGACGTTGTTCCCCTAATTTATCAATGCTTTCAAATTTTAACACTTGTTTATGTCGATGTCTATAAATAATAAATAATGAGCTGTATGATAGGGCCATCATGTTTTGGTCATCAGAAAATCAGAAAATTTCTTTGTAGCACACCAGCATTTAAAAATGCTAATATACTATAAAACAATCGACATACTGATATAAAATTTTTCCTCGTTCCCCTTGGTATACAGAGTGTAACTGAATTGCTTAGCCAAACTTCACCAGCGTAATCTAAGAACCCAAAAGCTTACAAAAGTTCCTATGATCGTAGGGCCGCAACGCCTTCATTTAAGAGATACAGAGTGTTGAAATTTAATTTTTGTTTTGGTTTTTTTTGAATATTTTTGTACTAAAACGTAATAATTCGACGAAATTTGATATGCAGGGGTTTTTTATGCTGCAAAACCGAAATATCGTCTTAGTTTTTTTATCAAGCATAAAGGGCGCCACATGCAGGGTTCTATCACATTTGAATTGGCCTTAACTTTTTTGCTCAACACTGTATGTCACTTCTTAGTGGAAAAATCTTTTCTCCCATCTTTTCTGCTTAAAAAAGATATACCCATATCAATATCGCTATAAGCAACGGTTTCTTGTAAAAACACATCTAAATCTAGAGCTCATGATGCATGTAAATTTTGTATTAAAGTGAATTGAGAATTGTTAACTTTTATACAAAGACGTTGCGGACCTACGTTCATAGGAACTTTCTTTACCCTTTGGTTTCATAGATCACGTTGGTGAAATTTGGCCTAGCAATTCAGTTACACCCTGTACATGTAAATATTGTGTATTATTCTTCGTCAAACGAACGGCTTAATTTATTAAAAAACTTTGGAAATCCTAGATTCTTGGTTCCAATTAGCCGTGAACGGAGAACTAATTAAATTTTGCCTTTGAGCGATTACAGCTCCTCTTGTTAGAGCAGTCGCCGGCAAACGTGTATGGCTTTTTTGTCCTCGAATAATTGAGCCAAAGGCCCTGATAAAGAACGGTAAACATCCAACAAAGGAACTCAGTCACGTAATATTATTCATTTTTACCAAGTCCAAGGATTTTGATGTTTTAATTTCATCTAATTATATTGATATGTTCAAAATGGTGATGCATGATCGCAGTAACGAACTTGTAATCGTTCAATTAGCCAGCTTAGTAGGATGAGTATTATGTTACTTTACGTTATTAAAAACATGAAAGTCGTCAGCTTATTTCCATTAATTTGTACATTGTACATAGACTACATGTTATAATATTGAAAAATGACTAAACACTACTTAAAGTTCCTGTTTATGCGTAATAATTGAAAAATTATGTTTAAAGTTAAACACAATATAGCCCAAAAAGTTTATTTAAATTTCATAAATTAACACACCAGTCAGCAATCTTTCCATTTTTAAATAATTCAATGTGACAATACATTACCTACTATCCATAAGCTACCGGTGAATTCTGAAAAGTCCCCAATCCAACAATCGCAACTAACTTATTCCAAAAATATTGTTGGCTAGTTTAGAGCTGGTTTAGAGGTAAATATATCATGTCAAAGTTCAAATTCATTTAGGCATTTGGCTGTTTTGCAATCCTTGATTTTACAATGACGCTAGTTATATTTTAATTAATTAAAAATGTCATTTGCCTTTGATAGAGTGAATGAAAATTTTTAAATTGCAACATTTGCTGAATGTGGTGAATTAAACATATAAAATTTAAACTTCAAAGATTTTTTGACTTTTAGTTCAAGAGACAAAAGTTTTGGCATTGTCTTTTTCCACCCTTTCCGTTCTCAATTTGTTAATTCTTGAATTCCTGTTTTTCATTTCTTTGAGTTATAAGCAGCAAGTTTTAGAATAACAAACATAAATTTTTATGAATGAGGGTGGCTTTAGATGTGGTTAATAATGGTTTCATTCTTTTACTACTTAACTTTCTCACCTCGACAATATTGTAAATTAGATTTTTATATCTCTTTGTCTTTTTGTTTAAAAAAAGACAAAAAAACATAAATTATGAATAATAATTATTAAATTTATAGAGCAAATTGAAAGTCATTTTTATTCAGCTCAACTAAGAAATTATAATTGTTAAATCAAGCTTTATTTATAAAAAATTTACTGGATGCTGGTGTAATTAGTTAAAAAATATTTCTTATGTTTTTATGTAGTAGTTTCCGATCAAGTTCAACCCTCAATTTGGATTGTCAAGTACTTAATAATAGGTATCTGAGCGGATTTGAGTAGCTTTCTTTGACTTTAAGAGAAGTCATATTAAATAAACAAATATTATGAAAATATATATATGAAAATTCAGACAATTAAAAGTAATTAAATCTCCAAAGATGAATTTTATTAATACTAAATCAGTAAATGATGTAGTAAGAGATAGTTGTAATTTTTGTTTTAAACGTAAGTTTGTGAAAACTACATTGTTTTAACAAAAGAAAAAACAGAAAAAAAACTTTTTTGGTCTGATTGTGATTGATTAATTGTAAGTATACCAAATTAATTTTAAACAATTGGAAAATAAACTATATTGAGTATACCCCTTTAAATAAATACACTTTTTTGTTGCTACATTTTTTTCTATAAAAAACCAAGACTTCCGTTCAAAATTGATGGAAATTACTTCAAATATGTCTAACAATAAATTTTTTGAAATACAGTTGAAGCTCCCATAAATGGACACTCACGAATCCATAAATTTTTTAAGAGAGGTGTTCGCTTATTGAAGCTGCCTATAGGAAGAGCTTCCATTGTTAATATAAATTTTACAAAAATACAAAACTTAAATAGACTATATGTAGAATAATAATGATTTATGAACGTCAGTTGTCTTCTGATTTTCCATAAAATAAGGTAAATGTTATTTTTGATCAGAATCCTATTTCGATTGTTTTGTTCTTAGTTTTTGTGCTGACAATCATCAACTTAACTCGTAAGGCACTACTCGTGTACTCACCATAAACAGTACATTTATTATTAGTTGTTTGTGTGACATTCTTGCTTTTGACGTAATAATTCACAATAAAATGTGTAAAATAAAACTTGTAGTATTATATTTTACAAAAATGCGTTTTTAATGAAAATAACTTTTTCAAAATATGCTAAACAGGCACCAGTAGGAATATTTTCCTAAAATGTGATTTATAATAACATTCATTGTTTTCATCATTTCTTAAAATCAGTATTGTCCTATTTCATTTTATTTTTTTATAAAAATATTTCCAGATTTAATTTAACATCAAGGGTTCAAATTTTCTGGCATTTATGTTGCTTTTCTTATGTGTCGCAATTGATAAAAATATCTAAAACAGTATTTTCACTGGATTTATTGATTACTCTTACAGTAATTGAATTGTTTTAAAAAACATGGTGTACTACTAGATGATTTTCGTCTCGGTCACGGGTTAGTATCAGACTTGTCAATTGTACGGGATAAACTACAATTCGTAGCTCACCTTTACAGAGGTAGATAAAATTGATGAAACTCTTATAAATTCATGAAATGTTTTCAAACAAATAAATTTTAATTGAACATTTTCTAATTAAACAACTTAAAATAAATCTTCTAATTTAACTACAACAGGAATCGTAATAAATCCAACTGAAAAAATTTCCTAGACTCCCCAGGACACGCGACAAGAGGGAGACATAATGAAACTTTATTGCTTCAACATTTTTTAATTAACAATTCGTAATTCGAACGCTTCTTAAATCGAAAATTGTGATTTAAAGGAAAAATAAGGCTTGCGAAACGAATCGTTTACGATGACGAAATTTATCCGCTTTTACTGTTCGCTGGCTCCGTCCGATAAGGCCATAATCCCAGATTTATGGTAGTTTCTCCCATTTGAAACGTTCTTAAGTCGATTAAAAATGTATTTTGTTATTCGTTTTAAACTAAAAGAAATTCAAATATCCACACATGGTGGTACTATTAAACTTTCAATGTCTATAGTTCTAAAATAAATAAACTTGATCTTACCAGCCGGCCACCATTTTTCCAGATTAAACGATATCCAGTTAAATAACCGAACTAATTTGCACTCAGGAGAACTGTAAAGCCATTTTTATCTGAAACAAGTACAAGAAGACTATTGCTGTAGTATTTGGATCATGAAAAGTCGAATTCTGGGCAATGTGGCAGGAAGACTAATGTGTCTCCGCCACATTGCCAGAAATGATCTGGCACAGGTTCTGGACAATGGTGTATTAATATGTTAACGATTAGCTTAAAACATTTAGTTCAGCCCCTTGCGCAGACCTTTCCAGGGGCTACTGCGCAAAAGCTGTGAGAGTGGGGGAACCATTGCTGAGTCAATACTATCTATAAAATGAAAAAAATTACAAAAGCTAAGCGATTTCTAGTTTGTCATATATAAATAATAAAATACTGCGGAAATAGAAAAAGCTAAAAATGTTTATCTATGAATAAATGGAAAAAAATATCCATTTTGAAAATTTTGATAATATAAAAACTGGGAAACTTACCACAAAAATATCACGGAGCGACCCGGAACGTGCGATGTCACATTCAACGGTCTTATGGAGCTTGTCGGCGGCTTGAGCCGCCCCAGCGCCGTCTCCGAGATTAGCCGCCCCATTGGCGCCCTTCCCCGCTTACAACAGTCAGCAAAAACAGGCTGCAGCCAATCCGGTAGTGAAATGGGCGGCGCTTTCCACCGCCAAACTACAGTTTCAATTTCCCCCAGAAATTTCCACGGCGCAAAAAAATTCTAGGTATACTTATATGTGTATGTAAATGGCGGCCATTTTGGAACATCCAGCCCGATTGTTTTGGAAAGGTTTTATTAAGCTATTATCCTCCCCCCTTTCTCCAACTGTTTAGTCCTCATCTCGCCCCCCGTCATTTAGGAAAATTTAATTTGGAAAAATATAAATTAAAACTCAAGAAATGGGAATCTTTATTCAACTACATACGCACGTCTTCACAATCATGTCATCGTAATTCTTTAAAACTACATTACCGAATTTATCCAGATACATTAAAGGTACCGAAAAATATTCTTTGGGGACGCAGCATATTCTCTCCCTAAAACCATGATGTCCGTTAAAAAAGTGCCTTAGATTGACATGATTATTTTTTTCATCGTCCATTAAGCATTTTCCGGAACATTGATAAGCCATTAGACCTTCTTCTGGATACAGAACAACATTATTCCAATGAAGGTGTTTAAAATCTAAATGCCACGGTCTTCGGCTGCAGCCACTAGTAAACCCTATACTATCTATAGAACTGTTTTTGCCGATTACAAATTGTTGTTGATTTCCTAAAAAGTAACAAGTGAAAGTGACAAAAGTATGCAGTTTTGGAAAATTCACCTTTGTTTTTATCTATAGTTAGAACTGCAAATGTGCGAAAAACACCTTCATTGGTATCATTGAATATGGTTAAGAGCTTATTTTCCTTATAACTTGATATAGTAAGCAACAGTCCAAAATTTGGCTCGCCATTAGCCCAATTATCAACAGGTTTTTTAATCTTAAAGGTCTTAGAAATTGAGATTTTAAAGCTAATTTCAATGAAAAAATTGGAACCATACTTGCCAGCCTTTTTGGGCTTTTGATATGTAAATCACATTGAACAGCTTATGAGTATCTGGATTACCTGATAAAATGTTCTCATATGAGTCCTCACTATCCAGCTGATAAAGTCTTAAGACAACTGCCGTCCTAAAAATGCTGTAAAGAATGTTTAAAAACATTTCATTGAAAGCTTTGTTTTTAGATACCTAGATGTGTTTTCAAGAGGCCAGTAAAAGTACATGTCTGCGTCTGAAACTTTTTCATCTGCTAAGCTGCTTAAGTCGAATTTTATGAATTTACTTGAGTTGTTCTTATTATTAGTATTAAATAGTATTCTTATAGTGTTCATGTTTCCAGGCTCTTCTAATCTTTGTTGATAAATTTTCTTAATGAACAAAGGAAATTTTGATTTGTTGATGGACATATGGTGATCATAGTTCCATTCTGCGTCCAAGAAGAATTTTTTTGAAGACTAAAATGAAAATAATTAAACAAATATATATAGGTTTCTTCATAAATGAAATTTCTACATTTTTCTGAGTTACTTCTCTGGTTTCTTGAGGTTTATTCAATACATTTTGGCTGTTGTGATGAGGATTTACATTCAAATCACTGATGTTGTGATTAAGAAATTGTACTCGATTAAACACTGTAAATTCGTTGTTTCCAGATATTTTAAAATAATATGATTTCCCGGAATAGTTTAACGCTTCCATAATAAATGGTAAAATAAATAACAACGCGATTTCGCGCTTCATCTTAACGGATAACACTGGGATAGGTTTAAAATGTTAACGACTGGAAGTAAGTTTAAAGTAGGTAATAACGTGTAATTTATTAAAACGGATTTTTGTAGGATGATAATGACAATAGCAATAGTAACTATAATTTAGCTTCATAATGAAATTCGTCTTCACGCACGAATTTTAGACTTTCCCTCTTTAAATATTCTGTCTAGCGGAAAATCTGTTACCATGGTGCTGCTTGGATCGATCTACTATTTGCATCCAGGCATTATACGTCTATATTTATTATAAATGTACTTATCTTTAAAAAACAAATAGTCCATGAACAATGTGAGATGAGATTGGACTATAAGAGGGTGAGATTTTCGATTCGAAATTAAACCCCCGTATCCTGCAAGGACAGACCCGTGAAAAAGGGATTTTAGGCACGGTTTCGTGGTTCGCACTCCCCCCAAAACTTTGGGGGTAACGGGGTGGAAATCATTGCAGGGCGATAAGTTACAAAGCCATGACTTTATTGCCACCCCCTTCGCAATACGAGTAAACCGACCAAATTCATGTCAATCATGACAATTCGAAGTTTGATACTAATACTTCGTAACATTTTTAATTTTGTCACAATATTAGATATATGTATATTAACTACAGGATATTAATAAGGATTATATTGAAGAAAATGCTGACTTGAGTTACGAAAAGAAACACGGAAAATCAAAGTAGTGTTTATTATTATGTCAATTTTGTTCAATTTTTCTTTTCTTGTTTTCTCAGGCATCGCTACACTAAAGAAACAACAACATCGTAATAAATAGCCTACTGCTATCGTACCGCAGGCCACATAACCATGCGCCTGTATATTTGGGACATTTGTTGCCGTATAGTATTGCAAATACAATCCTGTTGTCATCTAGTTATTTGTGGCTCAGAATCGCAACAGTGAGTATGAATTTCTAATAATAATCATAATGAATATCATAAATAATTATGGCATTCATTATGGTTATGAAAAAATTTGATATCTATTTTTAATGATGTTACCCAGAAGACTACCTTACCAATCATGTAACACTGAAATCACCATAGGGAATTACACAGTATCGAAAGAGATTGCATTAATGATAACACTAGTTTACAAAGTTTTAAGTTTATCATTTATTTCTATAATATATTAATCAATTAAGTATAAATTTGGGTATAAAAATTTCTTATCACTTCATTCAAATCAATTTTCGAATATCGAAAATAAATCAAAAATATAAACCTAATATTGTATACATAGTATATACCTACCTTAATTAAATAAAATTGAAACTATTTCACATCGATCGTTTTTTCTTTTATACAGGATTTTTCGAATTTCAATGGGAATAATTTGAAAACAGGTAGAATTAATCAAAATAATACGATACAGTTTTAAAAACTATGTTCGTAAATGTTTGAATACCGAGAGACAGGATGTTAAAATCACTGTAAAAAACGATTTATACTATAATATATCTGAAACCAGTGAACATATTGTTATGAAATTTTGTTTGGACTATATGTATGTGTTCAACAGTGCATATTGTGCTATAAAATATTATGTTTAGGTCTAACAATAATATGTGTATGAACAGCATCCCCGGACATTTTTAAAGCAAATGATTTTTGTCATAATTAAAATTATTTTTGATATTATTGTTCAATTCTGGAGAAAAGACCTCTTTTGACTTTCCGTTTTGTGCACCGTTTTCGACTAAAAGAAATACACCAAAGTCATTTTAATACGTGCTATTTAAATTAATAGGTATTTCAATACTCAATTCCAAATTAATAACATTAGAATTATTACAACAGTTGCTCAAAATGACGCTAAAAATGAACAATTTTTAAGGTTTCATATAAAATTTTAAATGCAAACTGGTTCATTTCCATGACGGTTAATTCGAGGGACATTTATCAAGGGTAGCACCAAATAAAATAACACCACTTAAAATACAATATATTCAGAAAATCTGATCAAAATTGAAACACAAATAAGAGAGTTTTAAAGCCTTTTAGAATCGCCAAAAAGTGACGGTTTTCAAGCAAAATGCTGAAATCAGGTCATTTTTGGCGAATTTTAAAGGCTGTAACACCCTTATTTGTGATTCGAATTTGATTAAATTAAAATCATATTAAAAAAATTCCAAAACAGGATTTTTTCTAAGACTCCAAAGGGCGCTTTAAAAATGAACTTTTTAAAAATTTGCTCCAACACGTAAACTGAGTTTTGACTTGAATTTTCATTGAACAAAATTTGAACAAAATCAGTGGAAAATTTCAGGTAACAGAATTTTTTTTCGGCGGTTGCTCTACTTTTGTCCATTAGTATAATAATATATTAATATATTTATAAATTTAAAAAAATTTTCAAATATATTTTGACAACTCTTGTCAAAATAAAAATAAATTTCTAAAAATGGCACTTATCAGTGGCGATGACAGGGATTTTTTTATTTTTTAGCTTTTAGAATAAGTTTCTGGGATTGATCAATTTCAAACCTCTTTTATTAGCAAACGAAAAGAAAATTTACTTCTTTGGCTGCAGATTGGACATCTCTATTGTCGTTACTATAAGCCCTTTTCCGCTGGGGAGTGAGTTCTGGGCCACCCTGTATACAATGTATATACTAATATGTATATTATACATACAGACTTCGTCTTTTAAATAACAAAATTACTGCTACTTTTCAATAGAAGTGGTACCATTTAAAATAATTTAGATGTTTAGATATTTGTTAAAAATTCCTCTTTTTAATCCACGAGAAGAAAAAGCTGTCATAAAGAGTTAAGTCATAACCTTAGTAGGTTTCCATAAGGATTTAATTTTATTATTCAAAAGAATTTTTAAGTACTGTTCGAGAAACGAGCTTGAGGTCATTGAATTTGAGATGCAAATTTCATTTACTAACAAATAAAAATAAAATGTATAAATAAAATTCACACATTAGTAAAGAAACTTATTGTAGGTATTCCGTTATCATTTTCATAAAAGAAAAATTTTTAAAACTATAGGCCAATTATTTTTTATTTCGGGAATATAAAAGAAAAAAAATAATAATATAATAAAACCAAGAAAAATTGACAAAATGAAAGATATTCTTTCGGAAATTCAATACAACAAGTGAAGTATCTGCATAATTTGACAAAGTAATGGCGTTTTTGATTTAACGTTATGCAATATCTCCGTTACTGTTAGAGGTGCACTGAAATGTTTTAGGGACAAATTGTTTAGTTTGAATAAATGCTTGGTGTAACGGGTTTCATTTTTTTACTATTTTCTGTTATACCAGATGTCAATGTCAACTTTCTTATTTTATATCGAACCTTCCTTCTTCCCTTTCTTATATTTTCTTTTTTAGATTATTGGACATTAAGGTAATTAAATGCTTGTTAGATTTCTTTATACTTAAACCTAACTGTTGTTAAGGTATTTCGATTTAAGAGAAAAATCAGAAATCATCCTAAAACATCATTTCTGCAAAATGTGAAATTCTAGACTATTTTATTTAAATAATTATTGTTAAAATTAATTATTCAAAACTGATCAGCAAAAATATTGAAACAACAATTACATTTACATATTTTGTCAAAATTCAGCAGATATTTTGAATAATTGAAGACTACACGGGAAAAATGGGAAGAGTCAAAAAAATGAGTTTTCTAGAAAACGTCATTTTACGCATGGACTCTACTCGTTTTTCCCAGGTTCTCATATTTTTATTCAGTTCAAACTCGCTGACTATAAACGTTATTTCTATGTGGGTTTAATACAACATTTTTTGCCCCAATATCTAACAGATAGCATGACCAGTTTAGTTTAGTAAAAATATTGACTCTTCCCGTTTTTCCCGTGGAGTCTTCATTTATTCATCAACATTACAAAATTGCAAATTATTACAGAAGCATGGATTTTCAACAGTTGGACCTCTAACAAATATCGATTTAGAATTATATTTGGAACCAAGATATGTAAAGCGGTACAGATGACAATTTGAATTTGAAATTTATTTCCTAAAATAACTTCATGTTCTTAATTGATACTCTAATACTTTAAAGACTAGTTGTAATAAACTTTTGTACAAATTAAAAACATATTTGTACAAAAAAAGTAAATAGAAAATAGAAAATTTGAACTATTCTAAAGAGAAAACAAAACTGTTCTAGGATCATCTTTAAAATACAACTTTGCGTACCACATAAGGTATTAAACAAAAATGGCGAATTATTTTTATAAAATCAGCAATGAAATGCATTCTAGTTTCTCTTAAGCAAATTCAAAATAGCTCTTTTTCAACCCCATCAGTCATAAGGGTCATATTCCAAACCAGATGTCATAAACCCTACGGAAGAAATTTGTTTTAGTCAAAAATTGTTTTAAGGTAAAAATGTGGTGGAAAAATTGATTGCAGGAGCGGGAGTGGGAAAAATCTTACATTACGCTGCATGCACAATTTTTCCCGCTCCCGTTCCCGCAGTCCCGCGTTGGTTTGAGTAGACTTTTATGCAACATATTATTAAATAATCGCCGACAGAAAAAAGAAGATCGCTATTTTTCTATTAACTCATCGGAAAGAGATGGCAAACTAAAAATGAGATTACGTATAATATATGTTTTGATCGAACAGAACATGTCAAATATTAACTCATAAATCATCTATATTTTCCACTGAATTAGTGTACACTAATGACTTCAGAAGGCCCCATAGGAAATATTCCAGGGGTACTGAAAAAAACTGAAATAATTCTTGTGAAAAAACATTTTTCGCTCTCTATCTTTAAAACGAAGAGGCTTTTGAAAAATCATCATAGAACAAAATATCGTTATAATAATCCAAGGAATAATTCCTCGAATTTTTGCCCAATATTTAGGAAACACCCAGTATATACATACGTAAAGACTGCAGTAAAAATTCAACTTTCAATAAAGCCTAACAGTTCGATCTACAAAATATGTACCTACTACTTTTCTTCTCTAAGTTGGAAATAAAATCTTGTATCAATTCTGATTAGCATAAATCTTGGGCTTATTTTATGAATAAGAGTACATAGAAACCGTTTGTGTGTGTTGAAAACTTTTGGTCTGACTATTTACCTATTTCAAGTTATTTAAAGTCGGTTGTATAAGACACGTGTTGGAACCAGTGGCGTATTTTAAGATTTCGCGCCTGGGCCGATATTTATGAGCCGATTGTCGCCCCATAAACTAACGAAAAAAAAAAAACAATATCTTTTAATAACAAAAAAAGCCATACAAAAGAATAATTATGCCGCCCTGGGCCATGACCCTCATGGTTCTATGGTAAATACGTCACTGGTTAGAACAAATCCAAATAATTTATAAGAGTCTTTTCTTTTTTAATAGCTTTTTTTCTTATATTCCCATCAGAGACTTAGGAAATTAAAAATAAGTATTATTTATATACAATTTTCAGTAATCTATATCTCATTCATAAATGAATATTCTATTCAAATTCAAAAGGAAACAGCTACATATTCGTAATTGTTAGTTATCATAAATCCATTTAATTTCTTTTATCTGTTGAAAGTAAATATAACGTGTTGAACATTTACTTGTCGCCTAACTGGCAAATATAAAAAGTTATGTTCTAACCAAAAAGTGAGATTTTAAGATATCTTTAAGGACATTTTCTGATAACATTTTTAACAATATACATATAAATTTTTATCATAAATATTGCAATGTAACGCCTGTAAAACTCAAATACATATTTTAAGATAACCCCTCAAGTGTCAGTATTAGAAAATCAGATATACACTCGAATACATACATATATTCATTTTGATTCTATTCTCAGTCAAATACACTAATAGTTGTTGAGGAAGATGGTTACAAAAAAATTTTCAGATGTTTCAATCGACGAACAACTCGCTTTTATCGAATCTTTTGATACGGTTATGTGCGATGTTGATGGTAGTTAAAGTCCTCAAGTATGTACAGCAAATATTATCGCAAGGAATATTTTAGGAGTGATATGGGACATGGTAAAATTAATTGACGGATCAACAGAAGGAATTAATGCTTTAAGAAGTTTAGGAAAAAAGTTATACTTTGTGACTAATAATTCTACATCTCATATCGATTTATTTCTAGAACGATTGAAGGTTATTGGAGTGAAAAAAGAAGAAGTTATACGGTAAAACACATTAAATTGTAACTGATTTTATAACTGAAACGAGCATTTTCAGGCCAGGCAACAGTTTAATTTGGTATTTAAAAAAATGAACTTTCAAAAAGAAGTATACGTTATTGGTTTTGAAACGTTAAAGGACGAATTAAGAAAAGCAGGATTTAAAGTAGTTTCTGATGAAGTACGTTTGATTCCTTTATATCTTATCTCTATATATGTATTAATAACATTTTTCCGATAGCTTGTTCCGATTGATGAAACAGTAGCGGGTGTTGCCGAAATGATTAAGAATATTAATCCAAATGTAAGCGCAATTGTAGTTGATATGTCAGTAAATTTGACTTACAATCAGCTGCAAAAATGCGTCGAATATATTAAACGAAATAATGCACAATTCCTAACTGGTTCCTGGGATGATTTGATTCCATTTCTGAATTTCAAACTCATTGGACCGGCTCTATTTTCTAAAATCATTCAACAAGTAACTCAAGTAAATCCGAAGATTTTATCTAAACCTGGCAAGGAGTTTCAGGAAGTACTTGAAGACAATATTGGACCGTATGATCCGAAGCGTGTACTTTTTATTGGGGACTCGTAAGAGAATTTTAGTTTTAATAATATTCGTAGAACGTTTAAATCAATTTTTATAGAATTCACACTGATATGGTTTTTGCCACTAACTGCGGCTTCCAAAAACTATTGCCTTTAACTGGATTAACTTCGGAAGAGGATATTAAAAATTGGAAATGGGAAAAGAAAATTGAACCGGATTATTATGTAGATAATCTGAAAATATTTTCTGAAATTTTGCACTTTTCAGAAAAACGCAACAATAAATTATAAGACTACAAAAGATTTCCAACTATTAATTGAGTCGTTCAACCTGAAAGCGGACTAACCCATAATTAAATAAAATCAATATTATTATTTTATTCGCATGTAGTAACACATATGGTAATCGATTGTAGAAAAATTGTAGCGGTCACCCCACGGGTCTCGGCATAATGCCGAAAACTTTCAAGCTTTATTAATGCATTTTAGATTATGTTCAAAAACTTTGACGTGCAATAACTCATAATATATTATTTTTTGGTTTAGTCCGTTTTTACGCTGATCGCCTCAATTATTCTCTCGAAAAACCCCGACCGAAAAATGTACGTTTTTTTGTAAACTTATACATATATGTATAAATAGAGAGACATTTTCCCGATTGTTCTAATGAAGTGAACAATACATAGATTGTTTCTTTTATTCATTAAAAGAAGAAAATGATAAATCTGTAGGTCCAATCACTAAAACTTTCAACAACTATTGAAAAAAAAATTGAAAAATTCAAATACAACAGAACTGATAAATAACAAATATAAATCATCTTCTTTTTCGCAAGAATGAATTTTAAGTAGTAGTTTAGTTATGATTCTCACTTTTTTTGTAATAATACTGGGACAAATTTCTCGTACTTTTCTTTCCCTTTTGGAAAATCATTTGTTTTCCATTGACAGGGGTTACACGAACTTCCACATTGGCTTTTTTTGATTAAATATTTTACTAATTATGATTTTCCTAAAAACTCAACATGTAGGTACTAACAATAAAACAACAACAATGATATGACACCATACATGCTGTTTAATATAATAATACTCTCAGAAATAGAGAATACGGCTGGCAAAATTTCGTATTCTATAAACTGTTTCAAAATTATTTGCTCTGATCCCAATTTGTCTACGAATATTATACAGGATGTTTAACTAGTAATGGAATTCTTAAAAATAAAATATTGCAATCGAAAGATTTTATACAGGGTGTTCG
>JABRWK010000167.1:130442-144785 GCA_013372445.1 Hypothenemus hampei | reverse complement strand
GCCAAAAATGATCCGATTTCACCATTTTGCTCAAAAACTGTCACTTTTTGGCGATTTTGAAAGGCTGTAACTCCCTTATTTGTGGTTCGATTTTGATCAAATTTTCAGGATATATGTAGAAAAATGCGCTCTACAAGATTGTGAAATTCGTTTTAAAAAATTTCCGCCACATACAAAATTTCCAAAACAGGGTTTATTTTAAGGCCCCAAAGAGCACCCTAAAAATAAATTTTTCAAAAATTGCTCGAACTCGTAAACTGAGTTTTGACTTGAATATTCATTATACAAAATTTGAACAAAATCCGTCCAAAATTACGGATAATAGAATTTTTTTTCAGGTGGCCGAACTATTTTGAGCCCGGGCTCGTATTATAGCGAGAAAATCAATTGAGAGCGAAAGGGTTAATGTTTGGTTGCAACAGATTGAGTTTGAGTTTCTTATTCCTTCCTTTCAATCATATTTCAGTTAAATTGGTTTATTATGTGCAAAATAAGTTAACATGAAGGTTTGATATACAAAAATAGGATAATTTTTGTGACATTTGGCACAAAGAACAATAGTATACAATGTATACTTATAGAGTGTCTTCAATTATGGAAAATTTAAAGGCAAAATTCTGAATTAATTTTAGATAGAAAATGTCTGATACATGATTTGATATCTAGCATAAACTATTTTTCAAAACAGGTTTCTTTTGAATAAATGATGAGAAGTTAAGAATCAATAAAAGAAACATCAAATTTAAATCTTTTATTTATCATATTTTACAAAAGAAATGCGATTTTTTTTCAAAACTAAAAAAACATGTTAACCCTCTAGTGTCCATAACCGCCTTGAAACAAACATTAAATAACTTACATAAAATTAAGTTTAACAAAATTTTTACTCTTAAGGCCGTACTCGCCTGTAGGTAAAACTATATTAGACTCGGCACATGTGCGTGAGATAGTGAAAAACAATTGATTTTGATTTTATGTTAAAAAAAGTGAAAAAAAAATTATCTTTAACAACCTTTATTGGATCTTGTGTAATTTTTTTAGAGGAAAAAAAAATTTGCGGATTACAGGTTTAATAGGTTATTTAGCTACAAAATATTTTCGTTATTTTTATTATATTAGGTATACCTATAAAAACTAACTTTTGAAACACTTGACAACGGATGATCATGATAAATCATGATTCGTGGACAAGAAAAAGTGCCAAAAAAATCTTTTAAAATATACAGGGTGAGTTTCTTAATTAATTTCTAGTCGAAAATGTCTAACAAGTTATGCCCGGAAACACTTCGTTTCTAAAATACAGAGTGCTCAATTTCTTATTTTTTTAAATATATTCTTTAATATTTCAAAAACGGTTTTGAGATATAGACATGAAATTTGGAACACGCTATGGCAAGATTAATGCCCATGTTCTGGAGAAATCAGAACATTTCCACTTATACCAGTGGCGTCCGTAGGACCCTGCAAAGACATGTTTTCAATGGAAAAAGTAGCATTCTATTAACTTTTTTCAACATAAATATATTTTCTTAATATTCCATCAATTGTTGATAAGAAAGGTCTCTTAATATTTTGTTACCCAAGTAGCCATTTTCGAGATAAAAAATAATTTCTAATTTCTATACCTGCCATAAAACTGATTGAGCATGTGGAACTTATGGACATTTTGTATCTTGGAAACGAAGCGTTTTCGGACTTAAGTTATTATACATTTTCCACTCGAAATTCATTAAAGAACTCACTTTTGGGCTATGGCCAGAGACCCTGTACAATAACTAGAATTGTTTTAAAGCAGGGTAATCTTAATACATACTTCTTCCGTCCCAAAATAAGGCATACATTTCCGACTCAAATTTGTTCTGAAATAAAATACACAAAAATCTCAATAGATAAAGTTAATTAGAGTTTTGAAGGAATTATGAACAGATTGAATTTTTTTTATTAACATTATTAATAACATTACTGACAATATTTTGGGCATTTACTAAAACGTTATCAGCGTAATGTAACGATACAGGAAGCCTGCCTTCACGGCGAAGTTTGACTTTGTTCACACATATTTATAAGAAATTGAATAATTGTTTGATAATTTTTTTTAATAATTTTTTGATGTGATATTTCTTCTGGACAACAATAACATGGTAAAAAATCAACATTTGTATCAACAACTGGTGTACTCAAAATTGAATTAATTTTTGAGAAATTCTGAACTGTCATTAAAAAAATTATAGTTTATAAAAATTACTTAGCTTTTGTTTTTGTATAGAATTTGTTTTGTAAATGAGAAATGAATAATTAAAACTGTTCTTCTTAATTCTTCTTGAGCAATGTCAATAATTTTAGATTTTTGCAGAAATGTGTATCTTATTGTGGGACAGAGGGAGTATATGTATCTACTCTTTAAAAAAATTGAGAAAGTATTTTTTTTATAATAAAAAGTGGACGTGATCCACTTTCTGCCTGTTTAATGAGAACAACCCATATAACAATTTAATGCACATCTACATCTTACGTATGCGGAACAGTCTTGAAAAAATCGTGCTGTTCCGGTGGTATACATTGTAGTAAGCTCATCATGACCTTGTGTTTTGCTGTTGTAATTTGTCTTATTTTTTTATAAAATAATGTGAATACAATGTTCTCGAATTTTTTTGGCCTACTCCGACGTAGTAATAAACTCACGATTTTAAACTTTATTTTTTAACACTTTGGCTACCAAGTCTACCTTGAGATATCTTTTTCGTTTAATCCCTTAAGCAGGGGGACGACTCACCCCTAAAATCTTAAGTGGAATGAAGAGTCGAATGATACCTCATTTTAAAGGGCATGTCAAGAACTTTTCACCTACCAAGTTTCAGGTCATTCCGTTTAACCATTCCAAAATGGTGGCCACTTGGTTTTAGCGATTTTTACTACGAAAAGTGACATAAACCGGAGTTTAGATATGGAGGAGGCAGTTTAATTTCGTATTTCATAGAATTTTGTCATTCGTCCTCTTACCTCAACTACCCTCACTTTGAAATATGAAGAAAATAAACTGCCCCTCTATATCTAAAATCCGGTTTACGTCACTTTTCGTAGTAAAAATCGTAAAATTCAAGTGGCCGCCACTTTGGAATGATTAAACGGAATGACATGAAACTTGGTAGGTGAAAAGTTCTTGACATGTCCTTTAAAATGAGGTATCATTCGACTCTCCATTCCACTTAAGATTTTAGGAGTGAGTCGTCCCCCTGCTTAAGGGGATAAAGATAGAGGATTGGACATAAACTCAAAAAGTTTCCTCCTCGACATCTAAATTAACGTGTTTTTGGAAATTTTAAAATAATACATAATTTAAGAGTTGTTTAGGGTGATTCGTTTTGAAATGAAAGCACTGTACATACATACAGGGTGTTTCGTTTTGTTTCCGTCAAATTAAAATGGGTGATAGAACTCATCATTTTTAAGCAAAAAAGTTCATATGGACAATGGGTCCGGAAATGCTTCGTTTCCGAGATACAGGGTGTCAAAATTTAAGAAAAAAGACACTTCTTTATTTTTTAAATTCCAAACGGCTTAAGATTTTTTAACCAAATTTCGTATATGAGTTTAGCATATCGGTAGGCTTAATTCAAAAATTACCAGCTTTAACCATTCACCAGTGGCGGAGATATAAGTGTCCTATGTTTTCCTGTTTTTCATACAAATTTAATAATACATGATATCCACATCTCCGCCACTGGTGGAACCATGTTCATATGAACTTTTTTGCTTAAAATGATGAGTTCTATCACCTATTTTAATTTGACGGAAACAAAACGAAACACCCTGTATAATACAGTGGTGTACCACAGTATTTGATTCAAAATTGTACCGTATGTGTCACTAGTGATCTTTCATCTTCGCATAATTTATGATGATTAAAATTTGTTGGGATACGTAAAAGAGTAAATAACTAGCAACATTGGTATATAAATTAATATAATAAAGATGAATAATAAATAATATAATGGTATAAGAGTGAATCACTGCTTCGTATCACTAGTGATACATATGATAGCCAAAGTATTAATATTTTTTAATTTAACAAATACCTAAAACTATAATTTCTTGGTAAATCTTTTTTCCCTCTTTAACGTTTTCGATTCATAACATAGCGTTTTGTAGCTTCATATAGCCACACATTTTGTTTATTAAAATCCCCCGAATCCCAAAATTTTTCAAAAGTATTCTTTTTTTCTTCTTTCGAATGTTATCAATAATGGATTGGAATAAGGCCCACTTTCAAAATAATATTTTTATTAAATGTGAAAACTACAAAAATTTATATGACTAAAATTATCATTTAGTTTGAATATGAATGCAGTGGAACTTCGCTTAACGAGTATGATTCGATCACGAATCTTATTCGTAATGCGAAGCACTCGTTAAACGAAACAATTTTTCCACAAGAATCAATGTAAAAGAGGATAATGCATTCTATTCCGAAAAAAATACTCAAACAAATTTGTATTAATGTTATTTATTATTGGTAATACATCTTTCTTTTCAAGAAAGTCGAAGAAAAAAGTTGTCTAAAGATATTTATTTTTGCTACGCTTTAAAATTAGACACAAATGAGACACAGCATTATCATTAAATAAATTATTAGCATGTATAACTTCTGCCTTATTATGATGTAGTTTCTCATATTTTCAGCATCTCCCTTATTTCACTGGAACGTTGTCGCTCTGCAGAGGTTGTTATCTTCTCCTTCCATAACGAAATCTCGTCTATAACTTCCTGCTGTGGCACAGATTGGAATTCCATAAACTCCCCGTTTATCAGCTCTTCCATAGTTCATTGATTTCGTTGCTATTCACCTCTAGTCCTATAATCTTGGCCAGAAACACAATCTTATTGATTACAGGTTCCACAGGCACTAGTTCAAAATCCTCGGATTCTCATTGGACAATGATGTCCAGCCAGAGCTTTCGCTATTTAGAAGAATCCGATGTTTCCTCCTCAATCGTTCGACGAAACATCACTTGTTAAGGGAATTATTTTGTCAAATTTTGTTTTGATCGTTATGCGAATCACTCGTTTACGCGAAGTTTAACTGTATTTAGCAGCAAAATTTTTTCATGAAAGAAAACTTAAAATTGAACACGAACAACTTAGGGCACTTTCAACATAAACAATTTAAATAGAAATACTCTTTTTTCGTATTGTTAATGTATTCAACTTATGATTCTGGGTATTTTTTCATTTACTATATCGTATCAATATCCCCAACAATTTTGAAATAAAGGAGATCATATGAGAAATTATGGTAAGAATTATTATACAGGGTGTTCCGTAATAATGGTCAAATATTTCACAGGGTGATTTTTCAAGTAGTTCTAAGACGAAAAGTTCTTATAAACATGTATTCTAAATCGTTCAGTTTCCAAGATACAGGGTGTCAAAGTCGAAAATATAAATCACATTTTCTTTAATATCTTTCGTTCGCCTCGACTGAATTTCACGAAATTTCATATACGGGGGTTTTTTGGGATGAGGAATTCAAATATATTAACGATTTGGACCTATCTTGTAGAGGGCGCCACCGGCGATCATTTTTAATCATTTACACCGTTACAACTTTTTTGTGCTATCCTGTATGCTATTTTGGACTAGAAACATCGATTCTCCTATCATTTTTGCTTAAAAAGGATATACCTTATTGAAGTCGCTGGGAGCAACCCTTTCCGAGAAATACGCATCTAAAGCAAATGATGTATGCAAATTATCCAAAAGAAAAAACAAGTTTTTTGCGTAAGTAATGGGTCATACTTCAACAGCGTACTACTGCGACCTAAATAAGTGGATTTACTTTGTTTTATTCTAGTGCCAAAATCGAAAATTACAAAGATACAGGGTTAAGGAAAATATGATGTATTCTTCAACTTTAACACCCTGTATCTTGGAAACTGAACGACTTAGGACACATGTTTATAAGAACTTTTCGTCTTAGAACTACTTGAAAAATCACCCTGTGAAATATTTAACCGTCATTACGGAACATCCTGTATAATTCATAATTGCTTTAACATTTTGAATTCGTTAAGAAACAAAACAAGCTATCAAATTAATTCATTCTATAAATGCTCACTCTATTAAATTGTTTGTTTTTCGTAAACTGATAACGTCCTAATCGATGGTAATACTCATTACTTTATTAGTCTTGGTTATTTCATTGATACACAAAATTCTCCAAAATAAAGTTTGAACTTTCTAGAGAAATGACCGATATGCAGAAGCTTGATCTTTGGCAACTAATTTTTTTAGGCTGCGTCCTAGATTTTGATTACGAGCCGTTGAATTTTCTTATTGACTGTATTAATACCTAAATCATTATAAATAGCGTCTTTCCTGATGTACCAGTCGGCTCCCGTTTTAATATGAAGAACTTTTGACAGATATCTTTATAGTATTCCCACACTGGCCTTGCTCGTCGAGTACTTCTAATAATATTGTACAATGATCTTCCTCTCAATTTTGAGCCTGGATATGCAGATGGTGTGCTTAGCTTTGAAGTTGTCTTCTACTATACACTTGCGACCCAGAATCTTAAAAAAATTATTAACTTTATTGTTGAATTTATGCCCTAATTTTAGTTGCTTGAAGGTATTCTTCTTATTGATTTCCTCATAATAACCATTGAAACATTGGTTGATTGTTCCATTTCGATGATTTGTTGTAGGTATGTTTGATATGCAGGAATTTTGTAATAGTTTTTGCCTGTCGAAATCATTTCAGATACAAGGATCTATTTTGTTAAAATACAGGAATTGTTAAACTTTCTCACGATGTCGTATCAGACCATTATATTGTCTGACTGTTATTATTATTTGTTCCTACTACTGCTTGAATATATGTTAGAGATTTATCGATTGACTGACATTGATTTCTTGAGATATTGGTGTTTAGTTCCTGTTAATTAGAGAACTTAACTAATAGTGGATTCCTAGATGTTATGTTTTTCTTATTTCGATTTCGAGGTAAACAGTACAACCTTTATAGTTGACGGGTAGCTGATCTGTAGTATTGTGTATGAAACCACACATAATATGGTCAGGATTTCTTAAACTCCAATTTGGTATACCCATAGCGCTGATACCTTGTACATTGTAATATGTCCCTAATTTTTTTTGGAGGTTGCACAACACCGTTGAATCCTGTTAGTATTTTAAGTTTTTATATTTCTTTGTTATTGGTATAAGGGTTTAGGTCAATAAAGAAAAATGAGGTTTCTTTATTTGTAATTCCATGATCAGTATTTGGTATGGTATATGTAGGTTCTTCAAACTTGGAACCCTTTATTTTATAGTTCAGTTTTTATTTCGTCAACTAGAACAATAGTACTTAGTTCGCGAATTACAACACGGTATGCTTTGTCCTATTCAGGTTGGAATATGTGGAAGACTCCATCCTGTTCTCTTAGTAATCCTATTATATTTCTATAATTTTCAATACTATTCGCACTTTAATTTTATTATAATATAATAATTATTAATTGCTTTGTAGCTTTATTCATGAAGTAAATTTATTTCTCTGAATTTTTCGCATAGTTTGTTAACGTCATTGACTCCTTTAATAAATGAGTTGCAAACTGCAAAAAGGGGATATCATCTATGTTTTAGCAAAGTGATATTTATGTATCTATAATTTGCTTTTAAGGGGTTAATGACATCAGTTACTACATAAATGGGACATAATGTATAACAGACTTGATGAAATCTGCTCGGCTTAGATGGCCAAACGGTCGAACAATAGAGTTAATTTCATATATGGTACGACCATTGCAAAATAACAAAACATTTTATATAGAGTACCGTAGCGATCGTATGTGACCTCCGAGGCCACTTAGATTTCCCAATTATCGGTTGCAAACGAGCTCCTTATTGATCAATCTGTTAAATCTTTTTCATTGCAGAAAGAAAACATCCGAAATCAATTAAGAAAGGAAACGTCATTTTTCTACGGTAAAGTACTGAGAGCGAAATCTGATTAAGCAGTTACGAACCCCAATCTAGAGTACGATAATAATAATAACAGGTGACTATTAAAATTTCTTCTCAAGTAGGCTGTGGAAATAATTTTGATCGTAAACGTATGTCGTAGCTAATTCATACATTTTCAACGTTGAAACAAACAACTTAACCTTCAAATTAAATATCGAAATAAAAATTAAGTTCTGATAGTTTTTGGAAAAAATAGGTAAATTATTAAATATTAAAAAATATTGTTTTTAATAAGCTTGCGATACTTGCAGCAAAGTAAACAAACAATACAATTTCTAGGTTAAATCTGACAACCGTCGAATTCGCTACGACATACGTTTACGATAGAAATTATTTTCACAGCCTACTTGAGAAGAAATTTTAATAGTCACCCGTTATATGTACACTCACCGGCTTTAAATCCGGGACAGTCAAAATTTTTAAAAAGTTCAATGTATCATAACTTCTTTCTCCGTTGACCGATTTCAATTTTTTTTTTTTTGAAATGTAGATAAATGTGTCGGCTTTTGTCCGCTTTATTCAATTTTCGAACCAATAATTTACATGGCGAGATATACAGGAAAACAAAAAAGTATGTTTTTTACATCAAGTTTATAACACCCTGTGGAGTAATTTCGCGAAAAGTTTCTATGGGATTATGCTTTGTGGCCAAGTTTGAACCATTCTTAACATTTTGTTTTTTTATNTGGTTCTCACAACTCTTTTTATAGCTCTACAGACTGAAAATTTATGAACTTCATGTGCATCAGCAATAGAATGGTACTGTACGCCAGTACCTAGCCAATGTAAAGCAATAGACAGCTGTTGTAATAATATTATTAGCACTTGTAAACTTATACTTTTTTGTTGTAATTTATTTTTTATTAGATACGGAAAGAATTAATAATTAGTAATTGTTACTACTTCTATGTTTAATTTACATTATATGCTTTATCATACAACTCATGATTTATTTTATTTTTTCTTATTTATGATTTATTATTATTGTACAACAGAATTTACTAGTTACAAATTATTATATTATTATTATGAACTAGTAAATCATTGTGCAACAGGGCCCTGGTGTACGATTACAAAAACTAGTGGACAGAAATTTATAAAAAAAACTGGCTTAGCAACAAATTTTACTGGAAAAATGCACTCAAAAAAAATTCTTTCCAGCATTTGACCATTTCTTCTGCCCACGAAATAGTTTGCAGGAAAGTTACAAATAACTTGATTGAGAAATATCGAAAAAGAAATAATCTATTATACAAAAAGCTTATTACGAAAATCTACCTATTAATTAGAAGAAAATGACCGACATATTATTGTAAATAAAGTAAAATTCATTTCAGAATAATATATAAGTAAATATACACAGTGATTCACAACTTATTCGACAAATTTTAACCACATGTGCACTTTTCAATTAGAAGTCTATTTGTTGAAAAAATATAATAAAATTCCAAGAGAAAACGAATTCAAAATTCTTAAAATTTATAAACATAGCATTTTATTTGTTTTTGCAAAAGATGCTCAAAGTTGTCTACATTAATTTATAAGCAAGCTTTGGCTCTTTGAATTTAGTTTCGTCGCAGTAGTTCAAACGTTCCGCCTTCCTGTTGTTGAACTTTATGAATTTTTAATTCGTTTTGTATTGGATTTTTATTACATTTTTTTTTTCAAAATATCGACTTATTTAAAAGTACACATGTGATTAAAGTTGATCGGACAACTTATCCGACAAATAAATCACCCTGTATTTTGACTATGATGAGTATTATCCAGAATTTTCAGATTTTTCAGTTATTGTTTTAACAGATTTTGGTAAAAGTTTCCAACACCTCCGATCGTTCTGATTTTTTAATATGTTTTTCTAAAGGTCATTTTGAGTAACTTTTCTATTATACATTTTGTGCGGAAATGCCTCCTTCATAAGTTTTTTAGGTTGAAATTTATTCTAAATCTAACTGTCCTACGGGACCGTGGAGTGAAAAGGGGTGCTGGGTGGGGGAAACAAAAACATGATTTTAGTGTTCTTTTTAGAATTCTTTAGAATTTATTTCTTTTTTTTTCAATTTTCATTAATCTTTTTTTTTCACCAGAACTGACCTAACCGTCCACTTACCTTCTTTTCCCTCATTTTTGTGGAATCTTTGTTAAATGCAGGTTAGGTTTGGTTAGGTTAGATTTGAGTAGGTTAGGTTAGGTATTCTGGTTATAATCCACCCAGCTCCCCTTTTTTACTGCACGGTCCCGTCAGACAATTGGATTTGGCAAATTTTTAAACCTAAAAAAAACCTATGAAAGATTCATTTCCACACAAAATGTATAATAGAAAAGTTACTCAAAATGACCTCTAGAAAAACATTAAAAAATCAGAACAGCCGGAAGTGTTGGGGTTATATGAAACTTTTACCTAGATTTTTTGTTATACTGTATATGCATATTTATATAGTTCACTTCGTTTTATTTTAGACCTATTTCCAAATTTTAAAGACTTTCCTGAAAACTGGGAAGGCTTTATGATAAATTCCATGTTAGAGAAGTAAACGCATTTTTTATTTATTTTTCATAACAAATTTTTTTTAGTTCAATACGTTCAACTAAACAAAAAATATCGTTTGCAAACTCTACAAAACTTACATCTAGTATTGCTATAATTTCTTCATTTCCATCAAGAATCATTAAAAACGAGTACTTTTCATATAATGCTGATAAAACAAATCCTTGTCATTATTTGGATCAAATAAGCATAGTTTTTCATTTTCAGGTTACAATGTCCTATATGGAATTATACAACGAAAATATTAGGGATTTGTTAAATCCATCTTCAGGCTATTTGGAATTACGAGAGGATACAAAAGGGAGAAGCGTCCAAGTATCCAGCTTAACGGAAATTTCCACCACGAGTACGGACGAGGTGAGTATCACTAATAAGCACCAGATCGCATGTCAACTTAATTGCAATGGACAATACAATTTGTGACCCAGTTTTTAGTGCCTCAAGGGCATAAATCACCAGTGAAAGAAAATAAGTCATTCTCGTGATCGATAAGGTCAAACCTTCATTATAAAAATTAAACTAGTAATTAATAATCGAGCACCCTTACCTACATGAAATTTTTAATAATCAACTCGCACTTCTATCAATAACTATCGATTTTTCGAACACGAACATATGTGGTGAGTATTACGTGAACAACTAACAAATAGAAAAGGAGTAAAAAAATAAATTCCAAAAGCTATCTAATGGCCAATAATTGCACAGTAAATAACAGACCGATTTCTTATTGAATATTCTTTTTACCACAATTGGTATTGAAAGCATTTTTTTATATATCTTACACAGGTAATGCAGCTTTTACAAAAAGGCAATAAGGCCAGGACAGTCGAACCGACGGCGATGAATCAAACATCCTCCCGAAGCCACGCCCTCCTCAGCGTAACTGTCAGGTAAATTTCACAAAAAAATGGTCGCATAATTCTGTTTTAGATAAAAAAAATATAATTTTTGAAATGTAAAGTATGTTTCTGAAAATCAGGAATAGTTTTAATGGAAAAAAATTGCATTTTGATACCTATATTAGGTGTAGTAGTTGAAACTCGTCTTTGAAGTTGGTTGCATTGAAACATGTACTTAAACACATCCAATTTGCCTGTCATTTTAAGTATATGTATGTACGTTACTCATTGATGTTTATATCACAGAAGTTTCAAATATTTATAGAGTGTCGTTTAGTGTGTATCAACTTTGTAAGAGATGGATGTTAATAAGCAACATTTATGAATGTCGAAATGATTAATTCGGTTTGGGTTGAACATTCCATGAGTCATTCAACAGTGAAAAGGTGGTTTGCGAGATTTCATGCAAACAATTTTTGTCTTGAAGAGGATCCACTTGCAGATGTTGTGGGAAAAGATAAATTTAAAAATAAAGAAGTTCAATCTTTATTGGACGAAAATCTACAGCAATCTCAAAAACAATTTGTTGACTAATTAGGAGTATTACAAAAACCAATTTCATATCGTTTGCATGCAATAGGTAAGATTTAGAAAGAAGGAAAATGGGTTCCTCATGAGCTAAGCGAAGACAACAAAAATCGAAGTCATCTGCTTGAGTTTATTATCTCATTAAAAAAAATGTATTAAATAATTACAGACAATGAAAAATGGATTCTGTGCGATAATTCTAAAGGAAGAAAAGTATATTATGATCCAGGACAGCCAACCACATCCGTTGGAAAGTCGAATATTTATTCCAAGAAAATGCTACTGTGTATCTAGTGGGCTTGAAGGGGAATAATGTAGAGCCTGGTCACACAATTACAGCTGAATGTTATCAAATCCAATTAATCAGATTGAGTAATGCTCTAGAGGTAAAACGGCCATTTAGGGGTCAAGGAAGTCGAAAAGTGATTTTTCTTCATAACAACATCCGTCCGCATGTGGCAAAAGCAACTTAAAATATGATCTTCACTTTGGGCTGCAAAGCCTTCCTGCATGCGTGTTCTCCTAATTTGATTCTTTCTGACTGTTACTTATTCAGATCAGCGCTTGGCAAAAGTTGAAGATGTGCGAACATGACTCGATGTATATTTTATTTCGAAACTATTAAGTTTCTGTCCGGATGAATGGCAAAAGACCATAGTAATGGTGAATATTTCGATAATTAAGCTTTATAACAAATACTATATTTTTAATTAACTTATTGAATTTGTTAAAAAAATCCGACTTTCAACTGCTATATCTTATAGTCATGGGCTAGTGCACATTGAAATAATAATCTCCAATCACATTTTATTTGGGTTAAATAAGCCATTGTTGCTTTAACCCAAAATTCTGTAATTTTGGCTTCTACATATTTCTAGAGCTTCAGTTTGTCTTCATTTTGCTGTAATGTACCTATATTTTTCTAATTATGTATTCAATCATATATTTTTTGGACTTTCAAAATCATAATTCGACTTTTCTTATGTATGTCATTTTTTATTTTGGTAATGTCGAAATTAATTTTTAAAAATATACTTTTCGAACCTGTAAAAAATAGGTATGATATATTGGGGTGAAAGTAAACTGAAATTCCTTAGAAATTAAGCGGTAAATCAAAATTTTACAAGAAGAATAAATCAAGATAATAAACAGATAATCTAAACCACTAAACAACTCAAACGTATGTAGACAGACACAAGAAACCTTCGGATATAAACAAGTACCTTCTCCTTTGTATTTCTATTTTTGCCCTTAAATTTGCAGAAAATTTCACATAATTTAAACACATACCGAGGTAATTAACAAACATTTTATTTAAATCAATTTCAACACCTTTTACATGGAATATAAAGCGTCAAAATAAAAAATGTCATAAGAAAAGTGTAAATATAATTTTTCGACATTTAAATGATCTGTGTCTTAACCTAATAATTTGTAACTCCCTACATATACGAGTACATTGCACTTTTAAAATCCCGTATAAATTCGATTCAAAATCAGAAGTGTGTTTGTTAGAAAAATGCTCAACCACATCAAGTATACAGCGTGGACGTTTTGAGTGGAATAATCTAATCTGTGTATAGTATAAATAAGTCCCCGAACATCTGCGGCCAAAATCCTAGGACATGTCCATTTTTATTTTTGGTTGTAATTTTTTTGATGATAAATTCATGTATACAGGGTGACTTAAAAACAAATTACTACGACCAACTTTATTTTTTCAAATGGAAACAAATGGGTGAGTATACGGTATTTATATTTTGAGTGACCCCTGAGTAAAATTTAAGATATTCATTTGAAATTTGGTATCCAATAAGTATATACGATATTAATCATAGAAGCAAAAGGGCCAGCCATTATTTCATTTTTAAATATTTTATACGAGGGGTATAAAAAAATTTAAATTTTAAATACTAAATTTTTTATTAAAAACGTTATTTTTTTAATTAATAATTCAAACTAAATACAAGGAGTTATTTTTTTTGTTTTCTTATTTTATTATAATTAATTTGCCCTAAATCATAATTAATTTGACAAAACTGCCAGGGGAATGACACGCCAGGGGAATGACAATTTTATAAATAATTTCATATAACAATAAAACGGACAATCAAAAATAAGTAATTGAAGAAAATTATGAATTCTATTTATATTTTATTATTCATTTTGTTATTTATTTTGTTATTCCACAGTAAATAACTGAAATATAACAAAAAAATGTATGACAGGGGAATGACTTAATTGACTGGCACAATGCTATTTCCAAATAAAGATCTGGGCAATTAAAAATTTGTGAGCAACTAATTTTTTAAAAAGGTCGGTTATTGATAAGTTCATTTCA